>JAQFXU010001460.1:0-27500 GCA_034693705.1 Spatulosminthurus flaviceps | reverse complement strand
AAGGTGCAAGGTGGATTCTGCTTTCCTTCATGCCATCTAGAAGTAGGAAGTAGAAAGGATGGGAAGGCCACAGTCGGTGATTTGGTGTGAGGAAAGTCGTGACTCTGTGTGTTCATTCGGATTTTGCTTTGAAGTTGAGGAGGTGGCCTAACATTGGAATTTAACTTTCTAGTGAATTTGGTTTCCCCAAACCTTTAAAAAAACAACTTAATCATGACTTTCTGGAGATCAGCCGGTTTGAAGTAAGTTTAAGTTTGATAAGAATTATTATTATCGTAACTGCAAGTAATTTTTTGAATTGTTTGATTTTGATTCACTTGCATCATATATGTAAGGTTATTAGCCAAAATCTAATGTACGAACTTCAATTGTTCTGGAATGTGAACACACAATTGAAGATTGTGTTATTAGTATTTTATTTCGTAACTAATAAAACGTTTTGGGTCAAATTAGATAATGGTTTTAAACGGAGTTGGTAACGGGTTAAATTTTTATAGGGATTTGGATTGAGAATTTCAATGCTGAATAAATTGTTACATAATAGGATTGGAGTTGATAAACTTTTCAAAATAATTATATTTTACAGTGAATTTATGGGAGCTGGTTTTATGTGTGAGATGAGTAATTGATTTGGAATTTTGTTCCAGCTACATTCAATATTCCTCCATTGCCGCCCGGGTAGTGAGGAATGCATTGAAGGCCGACGCCAAGAGTGATGCATCTAAGAGGGGTAGTAGTGGAATTAAATTCACGCAATGGAAAGAGGGTAAACCAATAAGTAAGTGAAAATCAATTATTGTTGTGATAGTTAATTCATGTTATGTGTTTATGCAACCATTCATATGTAAAAAATCTGTTATCATTGGTAAAATAGCTGGTGAGGCGAAGTAATGTACCAAATTTGGCTACTTCAGAAAATTGTGTCCAATTGTTCCCCCTTCGCCATTGGGTAATTTGTATGTGAGTATCTCCCCATAATTTAAGCGTGGTGTTTCTCTTTTGCTCCTTTAATAATTTGTGCACTGTGGTGATAAATAATTCCTGTTTTGCGGTGGTACTGAAAACATTTCTGCCTCTTCTCAACTTGTCATTTGTGGTTTTCGTTGAGGACGTTAAATTGTGTTGAATTAATGTATTGCATTAATTTCTGACGCTGGTTTATAGTATGATTACAAAATAATATGTTTGGTGAATTTTGCTAAACGCTTGATTCGATGTGGCTGTGCAATCATTGAAAAGCATATTTTGATTTGTGTTATGCGTAAAACTCGTCAAGTAATGTTGTACTAATGAATACGAATATTTGTTGTTAATTTCAGAGGTAACTGAGGGTTAGTCCAGGCATTGGTGCATAGTTCAAGGAATATTCCATCAGGAAGTAGCATGGACGGATATCGTGTCACTTAAATTAATTCTTCATTTTTGCCATGTAAATATTCTGGGAAAACCAAATGCGTAAAATGTAGTAAAAGGAACCCCGTAAATATCTGTTAAAATTGAACTGCATTTATTTATTTTCGAATCACGTTGTATCGAAATATTTCTACAAACTACAATCCTTTATATTGGCGAAACATTATAAAAATAGCAGAGTGCATATGTGCGTGACTAGTCGTCTCGTTTCTCGTTTGTTCCGGATTTTCCGTACTAACGCTTTGCGATTAATTAGTGTCAATGGTAAAATAGGCCAGAAGGACAAGCTTTGCAAAGAAATATGGTATAAATTATTAATTACTATACAATAAAATCTATCAAATGTCAATACAAGAAAGAAGAGTTTTTCACAATCTTATGCAGATATTAATGTGAAAATGTCACTCACATCAAAAGTCACAATTATCTAGTCGAATTTTATCCTTTCTCAGGTATCAATGAATTTTAAAATTCATTCCGCACTCTTTCTCGTTTTCTTTCTCTCTATAATTTCAATTACAAAGTACCCTAGCATACCAAGAGCTAAAATGGCTGCTAACAAGTACAGTTTAGCATCAATGCACAGAAAATTTGTGTTTACATAAGCAATAACAAATCCTAGGGATTCCCACAAACGGTAGTTGCTGAAGGCAGCCTCCTCATTGTCCGGGAATAAGATTCCGTAGAATGCTACAACACCAAAAACAAAAATCAGTGGAGGTCTTTCTTATGCATAAGATTGGTTCCATATTTGAGGACTTTAAGCAGGTATACCATTGATTTCGCACTGCCAAATCCCATCGGCAATACCCCACAATGCAGCCAAGGTGTATAGAACCCACATCTCATCGCTATTTGGAAGCCATTTAAACAAGGTAATAATAACTGCCACGTTTATCACAGTTCCAAAAACAAATACTGGCATTCTTCCAAAGTACTTGATGATCGGTCCGAAGCTTATGGAAGAAATTGCATCTGCCACACCGTAGCAAATCATTACGAATCCAACGTTCTTGATGCCTGAAGAGCAAGTGACGAATCCCTGGAATTTTAATCATTTGAAATTTCATCATCATAATTATTTTCGAAGTAACTATCGATAATCCATACCATTATATATTATATCCATACGAGTCACAAACATATTATTATCAACATTCATGTATCGCTTTGTGTGCTAAAATGTTAACCACTGAAGTTATCAATAGCACCACAACGGGAACACTATACCAATACCATAAATAGTCAACCTTGCCTTAGCGCGAAATTTAAAATTATACGAACATTTTTAAAGGTTTTAAATTGAGGTTTTAAATTATACCTATCACAAAATCTTTTGCGTGTCCTTCAATGGGCTAGTTAACAATAAAAAGGGATATTGAATGGTCTTAAAATAGACCTTACGTAACTTAAATTCAACTCAGTAGCATTAGTGAGCTGGGATTTGTGAGATTAGATCGCTGATAATAGTTTTAGTTAATGTTTTTGAAAATTTATACATACATTAAGTACCTTACGAAGGAGAAGGGAAAGTGGTTGTGAGAGGATTTCCCAAAAATAAGTATTTGGGATATGGAAAACTGTTCATTTTTTTTAATTTTTAAGGTTTAAGGCTGTCTAGTCATGATCCATGAGATCTTTCAAGGAATAGCGGATTTTTTCCAGGCTTTACTAACAATGCTTGGATTAGGCTCCTTCGCAAGTAGTGCCCTAGATCAAAATAAGCTACGAATATTTGTGAAACAAGGAGATCAAACAGTTGCTGCGGACTTGGACCCTAGTTGGAATTTACGGAAAATAAAAAGCATCGTTGCTCCTAAGTTGGATTGTAAACCGGGCGAATTAAAGATAATTTTTGCGGGGAAGGAATTAAAGGATGAAATGGTTATACAGGTACGATTAAGTATCTGTTCAGTTGAATGCGAAAATAATAAAGGAAAAATAATTAAATTTTGGTGATAGTGAAATATTGGTCTGTTCCTTTTCAGAATTGTAACTTAGGGCAGAATAGCTGTTTGTTTGCTGTTAAGGTTCACGTTAGCTCAAAAAAGGCGGCAGCAATTGATGCCATCGCGGATGAGGATGAAGAACAGGAGATTGAAGCTGGTAGTACTAACGTTCAGGAAAGTTTTAGTGGTGACGAATTGGAGCAATTAGGTGTGCCAGGAGGAGCGCAAGGTTCTCACTATTTTGTGTATTGTAACACTTGTGAGAGCTTTCAGGAAGGAAAACTCCGCGTAAGATGTGATAAATGCTTATCTGGAGCTTTCTGTGTGTTACGAGATCCGGAGAGCTGGGAGGATGTTTTAAAACCCAAACAGGTAATTTTTTTTATATTTAAAGGGTCCTCCCTTGCTATACGCTTTATACTGATGCCAAAGGTATTGTGGCATAACATTTGAATACATATTAATCACAACTGAATTAATAGTTTTATTACAAGTGAATTTATTTTCAGGTTCCAGGTTCCTGCGAAAACTATGATTGTGTAGGCAGTTTTGCTCAGTTTTACTTCAAGTGTGCTGGACACATAACAGCTGGAGAGGATGACACTGCAGCCCCCTTATATTTAATCAAAAGAAACCCAGACTCTGTTCCGTGCCTAGCTTGTGGAGATTCCAAAGACCCTGTCTTAATCTTTGAGTGCGCTAGTCAGCATGTTACTTGCATTGATTGTTTTCAGCAGTACGTTTTGGTTAAACTGAATGAGCGTCAATTTACGCAGGTGAGGGCCCAATAGTTGTAACTTCACCATTTAGTTTCAGCAAAGCCTCTTTAAAGGCGCTTTTACTTTTTACAGCACCCTGAAATAGGATACACTTTAGGTTGCCCAGCTTTATGTAAGAATTCTTTGATTAACGACTGCCACCATTTTAAATTGGTTGGAAAATATCAGGTAATTAAAACTAAAGTTCAGATGCTAACACTGGCCTACCTAGGAAGGATTTGTGCACCAATGTCGGCATATATATCCACATGTTATTTGTTTAGTACGACAGATTTCAGCGATTCGCGACGGAAGAATACGTATTAAGAAACGGAGGAGTTTTGTGTCCACAACCTGATTGTGGTATGGGGATTCTACCTGTTGATGTTGGTTGCAATAAAATTGCTTGCCTGCATGGCTGCGGTGTAAGTTGTTGTAGTAGCAAGAATTTACTAAAAGTCATTCCGACAATAATCCTTGCATAATTCCGCTCACTATATGAGGACTTTAGAATCAATCTGGAATAAGTCCACTTTTGTAAATTTTACACGAACCGCAAAAAACTGTCATTTCTTTCATGACGTAGGTACTCCACATGTGATGATTGTAAAAAATACTTCCATATGTTATGTACAACGGTAGGCAAATTTTCGGAAATCCTACATCACCCCATACCATGTAATAAGAATACAAAGTTTTAAAAATTGTGGACTTATTCCATTTTGGAACTGAAATGGCAAGTTTAGCATTAAAATTTAAATGGACTTATTCCATTTTGATTCTGAAACAACCGTGGATTGGTCCTAGCTTAACATTGAAACGGATCTTACCGGGCCTATTACAGTATGATAGAGGCACATATCAACCCTATGGTTCAAATGGTGGAAAGTCTTCCGATAACACTAACATTTTTTGGAAAAAAAAGATTTTCCAAAATTTTGGACTTATTCCAGTTTGATTCTAAAGTCCTCATATGTTTCTTCATTTCCAGTATGTTTTTTGCCGACTGTGTCTTGAAGGCTGGCATGTCGGAGTGTGTCGACAAGATAGCTCCTCAATTCAACAACAAGCAGGAACCTCCTCAGTACAAGGATACTCCATTACAGCGGACAGAGCTGCCCAGGCGCAATATGATGATAAATCTCGCCGCGCTGTTCGATTAACTACGAAGCCATGCCCAAGTTGTCGCGTGCCTACTGAACGAGCTGCTGGTTGTTATCATATGACCTGCACTAAATGTCAGTTCGATTGGTGTTGGATTTGTCAGATCAAATGGAATCGGGACTGCCAGGGGAACCACTGGTTTGGATAGTTGGTTTTTAGTTTAGTTTGCCTTTCCTGCTAATAACCTATTGATTCTGTTTTCGAGCTCAAGTGTTACATATTTGCTTCTGCTACTGAAGCTGCAGAATATTTTGTACCTGTTCAAGTTACTACTTACCAATCGTAAGTAATCAGTCAATAAAACCAGAAGTCTGAATCAATGAATAACTGAAAGCATTGGAATGTTTACCGCAGTAAAATCTGCTCCCCAGAAACCTTGTTCCATGCCTGACCACATTGTTAAAGGTATTAGTAAAAGTTGGTAAGGGTGCTTCATTTGTTTTGCCGTAGCCAATAATAGTTGCATGGGAGATCCTTCTTGTTTCTTCTCTCGATATCTATCAAAACGGGGTAAGTTTTGTCAGAAGTCAGAACTATATAGAAAAGTTATATTCCTTATCCTTATCACAATCACAAGTAATGGCGAAAAACCGCAAGAAGCAATTATTATACCTGGTAAGAGGGTCCAGAAGAGTGAAAATAATACAAGCGGCAACCACCGCACATCCTAAATAAATTCCGGCAAGAACATATAAAGTTGTTTTATCCTCGTTATCGTCTTGGTTTAGAGTTGCGTTTTTCAAATCAGTTGATGGACAGTAGTTCACCCCACAAATTTCTGGGTCATTTCCTTCTTTAGACTGGCCACTTCCCAACACAAGCGAAGAAATTAAATTGCCCCACACAGACGCACTTTGGAAGAAGAAGAAAAATATGCCAAAAAATCTGACAATGACTATTTCCGAGTCCTGCCTCATCAGTCCACCGTACTCATGTCCAAGCTAATGAAAGGTAACAAGAGGATATTTGTCATTTTATTTCCAACTTAGGTTTTCCTTCCCAAATCTCATTTACGCATCCCTGAGCACTTACGATAGTGAGGTAAGTACACTTGGCTGACCACAGGCATGAAGCGCCAAGCCCAGTGATGAAAGCAGCCGGCACGAGCGTGTAAAATTCCGGATAAAATTGCGCACAGATGTATAAAATGTACCCAAACATTGCGGTGAAAATTGTGTATTTGATGGTCAATTTGTTAATCACATAAGTAGGGAGAACAAGTGAGCCAACGATGAGACCCACGTATACCGTCGATAATGACCATGTGCCCAAACCACCCTACAATATTTATTTACACAACGGTAAAAACATTGTGAAAGCATTTACTTTAGGAATCAAAACCATGCATAATTATTAGTATTAGTGCTATTAATTTCAAATAGTAAAATTGATTACAGAGGACGTCGGGTACAAAGAATTTTGTAGCACAGCCATACTCTGGAAAGCTGTGAAGAGGAACATAAAGGCAATGCTTGTCACAATAACATTTTTCATCATCCTGCGATTCTCTTTAGGCCCATAACGATTTTCTGTGGGCTCCCCTGATTTTTCGTTTTTTGCCGTTTCAGCACTACCCGAATCCGTAATATCATGAATAAAAGTCGGATTCACTTGACCCTCCATTGTTTTGGTTTCCGATTCACCAAGATTAAAGCTTTTCTTTCCCATTGTGTCACGTGAGCCAACGTTCAGTTACTTTACTCTATTAGTGAGTTAATTTCCTTTTTCTTGATTCGAGCCAACCAGTTTGTACAAATCCTTGGGGAAACGCGAAACTATTTTTTCCAGCTTGAAGTTAAAGTGCTTTCGATTAAATAAAACCTATACAGGAAATACCTGAAAACACAAGGTTGGTGTAATAATATAATACTTGTACGCAAAAAATTATGACAATCAAGTAAATACCTCAATAATTTATTCGCAAGTTGCAGAAAATTAATAGTCCAATTTCACTTTAGATATAAATGAGAAAATCAAAACATGGAAAGAATATGCATAATTATTGGGTATTAACTGACTTTTTAAAGAGCAGCTATTCCACTTACTGTAATTACACACCTCCCTTTTAATTGGCTATTGAGATCATATGCATTATCATGCATGTAAATTACAGTTGACACTTGGATGAGTTTTAAGACCTAATCGCTATACACTATAAATATCTTATTGTTACTATTTAATTTCCAAACCAGAAATGATTAGGAGCACACGCTATCACATCACTCGTCAACGTTCCACACAATAATAACGCTCTTCAAAGAAATGTTCAAGCTGTATATACTTGAAGGCAGGAAAATAATTGCAATCCATTTTTCTTTTCCACCTCTCCATCCATTGAAATCTGTGCCTATGGGTGAAGACAGTTTAATCTATTTAGCTCCCAGCTAAAACTATGTAGCCACCTTCGTAGGCAAAATTGCGTGTACATAGTATTCTCAGGTAACAGTAACGAACGTTATGTTTAATCTTTATAGTAAAGATCAGGGCATTAGAACAGGGGTTGCAAAAATATATGTATATCAATCTGATTATGTACAGAGGCTTGATTCAATTCAATTTATCTATCTATAGTATCTTCGTTCATTACAATCTCATTCGTACATGTGTGTACATGCTATTTAACATCACTTACACATCTTTTTACATCATTGGGGATTAGCAAGAATTTTCAAATCTCTAATAATTGCTGTGCAGACCTACGTGATTCCATACCTACTCAGATTAAAAGTTTTAGGTATTATTCGTACAGCACACAATTGTATAGATAAAAATAAATCCATCCCAGAAAACTGTAATCAAAATATGAGAGCAATTTATTTTTATTAAGGAGTACAATTTGATGAGCCGCTGATGATTTGATTTAAATACCACACGTGCTGCATAGCACAAACATATTGACTTGCCATGGTCATCACGTCCTCTAACGTCAGTAGAGTTTTCACAGAAATTTTTATTCCAGTTCACGTAGAGTAACATAAATCGAGGTTTTGTTTCCCTACGATTTTAAATATTAATTTATAATAAGTATAAATATCTTCATTTTTTTCCTTGTGGCACACGACACTACTCTATATTTGGAAATGTTTTCCTTTAAGTACCTCGCTATATCTGAACTTACCTTTAGGACATTAACTCCGATGACTTTGATTAAGATTAGGTATAAATCTCAGCTATTAAGTAAAAAATATGTGAGGAATTTCTTCCGTTAAAAATTAATACTCGATTGTACTTCAGGATTATTTTGTATGAATAAGCTATTTTGCAGTTTCTCCCTGTACATATTTTACTTTTGAATAAAGATGTTTACATTGCTATGTTTATTTATAGAACACATGCATGTCTGTGTTTTGCATCAATTATTATGACATGACCAACAAAGTAACTATGTATATTTTATTTGCTAACGAAGGAAGCATTTTTCAATGACAACAGAATTGATTTCTATACTAAATATTCATTTAGTTATGTTATGTCTACCAAACCAAGAAAGAATTATTATTGACAATTGACGTTATTATTTGTATTTTCCACGTCAGTGTATACAGTGTATAGCATCGAAAATTTGCTTTCCCAAATGTTCCTCGTTCTCTTCTCTATTTTGGTCCCTATGGGGCATCTGGATATTGTGTACAAAATTCCATTGTGGTATACTTAACTAAACGTTAAAAAAAATTTTCCACCATTAATACGTTTTGATTTCAAACAAACTTACTTGTTACAAAAACATAAGGGATGTCCCCCCTTATGTTTTTGTTAAACGTTAAAAATTGAAGAAGCTTCAAAAGGTTACAGGTAAAATTCTAGCGCTAGTCCATGTATTTTGCACCGTTAACAATAAGGTTAAACATTATTACCAAAAGGTATTTTGTATCGGAGTTGCCGTATGATGTCACTTTACGCTCGAAGAGTTTCTCATTAAATATGTATTACGAAGTTGATGTAATCAACTGCTTGAAACGTTCGGAATACCACCGGGCAGAGTACGTGTATTGTTAGCCTATCTGAAGTGGTTTTTAAATTTCTGTGTACTTAAGTAGCAGCATTTCATGACAGGAACATATAGGTGGCTTGACGGATAAATGAGGTACTCAACAACGGTAGTATACAACTTTATTTATAATCATAAAAATCTATGATTATAAAGCTTAGCGCTTGAACAATAAAAGGAAATCACCTGGAAATCTATTACATGCTGATAAAACTTTAATAGTGAAGCTTTCCATTTCGTTAGAAATAAAAGTTTACTTTAATTCGAGGTTGACAGGCTAATTTCACGTCAAAGGGAGGGATTATATTAGTCTGGTATAAAGCCTCCTTTCAAATTGTATGTACAAGTATTAGCCCTTATAGTTCCCAGGAGAAGTAAGTAAGTAAATTAAGTGTTCAATTAATATGGTCCAGGAAATTTTTTGACTCCATTTTTGGTTACAAACTGTACCACTTGAAAATTGCTTACGCGTGACAAAAATTACAGCTACACATCGTATTGGATCATCCATAGTACACCACATCCAATTTGGATGCAATGTATGTACTGATTATCATAATTTAACCAGTGCAGTGTAAAATTAAAGAATATTAAAAGTAAAATTAATAGAACCTTGGCTAGATATCCAAGTCTGAATCCTCTCATATGTATAAATATTTGTTTTCTTGAATGCAATGTAAATAAATGGATTTTGTCATGTCAAGTGCCACAAGAATTTAATGAAGCTTGAGCGACAGATAGAAGGGATGAGTTTAAGTCTAGTAACTAGTAGTTAATTCCATGACTAATGTAGGAATTAGCAAAATAATTATCAATTTCCTGGTAAATAGATATTATGTGTATAAAGAATTTGTTAAAAAATGAACTTATCTCGATTCAAATATTTTTTCCATTGCATTTTGTGCAATGCAATGAGCTTGTCTGGAATGCATTTGTACATTTTTTGTCCCCCTCTTCTGTAATGGATTTAACCAGCAGTTCCTCTATATTAAGAGAGACACACAAAGAAGTGTCATATTCTGTGGAAACGCTTTACGCAACAAAGTGAAGGTCAGTTTGGTAGCATTTGCCGAAACGCAGACACTGGTGAAACAATCATAATGGTTGGACCTGTCGGCTAGGAATTAGGAATTTGATAGATTAGTGCAATCAAAGTTCCAGCCTTTGATGATAGGCAAATCATTTGTTTTGATTGTTTTTCTATTTATTGGTTCTATAGAACTTACTTTCAATAATATTTGAACAGGATGACGATGATCTATCATAATTTGATAGGCCTGATTTGTTGAAGGTAGTTTAATGATTTTGGACTAGAAGGTGTATGTTGATCAAGACCTTAATAAAGACCACATGAAACGTCACAGTATAGAAATAATAATAATTCACACTTGTTTGAAGTTCATACGGGAACAAAACATGTTGTGATTTCCTAGAATTTACAAAAGTGATTTGCGTTCGTATTTCCATGGAAGGGTGAATAAAATGTTGCTCTCTTTTAGTTAGAGCGAACTTATTACCATTACTAGCGTAATGTACTTATATGTAAATGAGAAACCTGTGTGGATGTAAAATTAAAACATTGGGCTAGGTTCTATGAGGTTATGCATACACGCAGTTTAACAAAAAGTAAATTCACCCTCGGGCACGTATTCCATGAATGAGATTATTTGAACAAGACAGACGAGAAAAATAACAACGCGCTTATTAACAATCTTTTACAGGAAAAGATCTCTCTGCGAAATAATTTTTCCGACAACTTCGTAGTATGAAAGAAGTTCTTGGAATGTGAAAGGACATCATTTAAGAGCCTCACTATCCTGAAGTAGTACTATTTTACTTAGGGTCTTGTGAATATTTTTTCGGTGTGAGTCCACGTTAATACATGCAAGCAAAGTAATTAGCTATAAACAGAAACCAATTGTGGCACTTTCACTTTCTAATAATTATAATGCTTCAAATTCATTTTACTCCACGATTGGTTTTTGTTGTACCCAATTTCTCTCAATTCACATGCATATAGATTACCAAAATCATTTTCGCCGAGAAATTACTATATCTTTCTCACATTACTGCATTGTAAAAATGACGCCTTCCAATTTTTAAGTGTAATTTAGATAACACTGAAGATCCTGAAAGTTAAAAAAATAAATAATTCTCTTCTATTGGAACAGTGGCCAGGAAATTTAAAAATGTGTCATCAAGATAAGCCATGGGACTATGGGACTTTCCCTGGCTGTCCAATGTATATAGGTGATTGTGAGGGCATGTTTATTTCTTGAGAAAACATGCATTGTCACTTCCATACGAATGATCTACTGAAATCTTAAAAAATTGGGCTTAAGCTTCCTATTCAGTCGTGTGAATGTACTTGTATTTACTTAAATGAGATTACCTGCAACGAAACAAAGGACGTGACTTATGTCAGCCATTAATTCTGATTTTAATTGCTTTCTAATAGTCACACCTGGTTTTAGTGAATAGCGAGAGATTTGTGACTACAAAAAGTTCATAGGAATGTAAGTATAACTATACTCATCATCCTGAAAAATGATTATGTTCTCTTAAAGCAAATTACATTTCCTTTCACAGGCCTACGTAAAATTGTAAACCTTATAGTAGTTTCCTTTTATTGAAGCAATAAAAGCAGTTGAACGCGCAGCATGATCAAAAGCTGATTATTTCAATACTGGTACATTCCACAAGCAGTATAAGTCAATAAGGCTTCACAAACTTCTCAATAATTATGAGCTGTTTCCTCTTTTTTTCCATTTGACACATGCACATTGCATATCCTCACTTTCTCACCTCCGTCTAACAACCAGCAATGAGGTTACATTTTCTCGCTTGGAATGAATGGCTTCTATTTGAAAATTGGGAATCGAGCATACCATAAAAATTGACTTACTGATGAAAACTGATCCAAGCTGTATGAAGTGCATCTTTTTTGCAAATCTTGGGAAGCAATTTAGTAAATAGAATTCTTTTACATTCATTCACCTAATTATATTACTGATATGTCTATCTACCTAAGGTCTATAGTTTAAAGGTAAATCGCGAAAGTCACGAACATTGCTTGAGCTCTCCTCGCAGTAGCTCATGAATAATTTATTTGTGTTCCTTGATTTTTAACATGTGCAAGGTAACTTAATTGTCTGTCTGGGTATGAACCTGAAGTGAAGCTAAATTCAAGTTGTCGTTGCATACTCATAATATCAATACTTCATATCTCCCTATGAGTAAGAGATTAGATTTTAAACACTCAATTTTATGGTATTTAATACAAATATCAAATATATCGTCGGCTGAAGTGCGGAAGGATTTGTATATTGCAAGTGAAAATGGAAATTCGAACAAGTATTTAGTTAGGCCAGGCCCACCGAGTTCCAAAGTAAAAACGGTATTAAATATTAAATCTCGCAACATACATGCGGGTAGAAAATTAACGTTTTTAACGCCCTACTTAATAACTTAATAGACCTTAATTAAACTGAAGCAATGCAGTGCGTAAAAGAGTAAAACATGTTTGCACGAAAGTATTCCAACATATCAACTCCGTTTTTAATTTAAGTATAGTTGACCATATGTTCTTGGGCAATTCAATACCTTTATAATACATGTGTATTAACCAGGAATAAGATATGGTACAAAGGTATTCCTCAGTGAACATTCCTTTTGCTCCCGAACGCCTGCGAGAGTTTATTAAAGACAACGCTGACTGAGCGATTACCATGGCATAAATAGGATTTTAATCTCAAAAAGATTATTTCATTACGTCGCGTCGCTCGTCGGCGAGGAATTTTTATTTATTGCAAAAAGAGAGGAGAGAAGTTTGGGATCGCTTAGCAGAAAATACAACATAGAGCTAGACGCATGTTGCATGTTGCATTTACATTTTAAAATAAATATTAAAGGATAAATGATGACATATATGACTGTATACTGTATACTATGCTCGCTCCATTATTATCATCAAAAGGGAAAAAATATTTCAAAAATCCACCACATGTAAAATGTAACAGCTACAGATGGAGTGAGCAATTGAATGTGAGCAATAATAATAATTATTATTTGTATTTGAGCAATATAGCTAAAGCAAGGAATATTGGAATAAATAACATACCATTTTGAGAATATGCGAAAACGTCATAAAAAATCTAAGAATTCTAGTCAACTCCACCTCGGATCTTTAGGTCGGAGGAAACCTGTAACTCGCTCCGCTTCGAAGAAATCCAGGGATACTTTAATTACACAATTCAAGGTCCCAAAATTTACTACCGCTACCTATGTGGAACAGTACGTAAAAAGTAAAGCAAGATTAAAGTCCGAGGGAGATTTTCACCATGCTCATAAAACAGTTCCTGAGGGTGTCCAAACTGATGAAGTTACTGATGAAGAAGAACAAGCAAAATTAGAAGTAAAATTACGAGCCAGAGAAGAAAATGTCAGAGCAAACACCATCAAGGTATTGCACTGGCTATTTGAGAAAACAGATACTAAAAACTTGCATGAAGTGAAAAGGGAATGCGAGGAAGAATATGTTTGGGAAGCCATTGGACCGGGAATCTTGGGGTTGCTCACTCCAAAAGAGTTCTCCATGATACGTTACCCTGAATGGCGTCTTGTCATTAACGGGAATCAATTCAATATTATGGCGAATGAAGATGGCGGGGATAGTTTCTATCGAGCATTGGCTCAAGCTATCACTAGCAATGAAGATAACGCAGACGTTATTCGAAGACAACTTTGCTTATATGTGACAGATAGGAAATGGGGCATGTACGAGACTCGTGTCCGTAATTATTACTTGAAGCAGAATCCCAGTCCAATTACTAGTAATGCCCCGGCAAGAACTGTTACTAAATTGTATAAACAAGAACACTTGAAAGAACAAAAGCCTGGAGGATACTTCCAACTCCGAGTTGCTGCTGACATGCACAATTTTAATTTTGTGCTTGTTTTCAAAAAGCGGTCATCAGTAAAGTGGTTCACTTTTACAAACTCAAGTGACAGTCGAAAATCAGTTGCATTTTTCGTTTGGCCAATTCCATCTGGAGATCCGTTGTGGAAGGTATTGGAACCACTTGACTCTACAAATATTGAGGATGGCGAATATCCATTTTTCATCAAGAGAACATTTGTGGTTCAACAATGTTGTTTTGGGAAAAGTAGTACCCCAACTATTATTCAAGAGACTGACGATTTTCCTGGTTTTGAGAATCTTAAGCTAATTACACTTCAAGCAGGCACAGAAGAGTTTGTGTTTCCAATAAACAATCTAGCCTTGCCTCAGACATTGTACTCGCTGTTGTCACAAGTATTCTTTGGGAACAGCTATCATGCTGATGAGATACGAACGGAGATACTAGAACATAGAGATAGATTCGAGTATTTCATTAATCTGAATCCCAAGAGAAAGAATTCCCGCAAAAAATTATTTTCGTCACATTACAGGCAGGACTGGGGAGACGCTGTTGACCTAAAAATTGCTGCGTCCATCTACAAATTTTGTTATACTGTTATTGCCATGGATAGGCTTGGAAATCTACCTCATACTTCAGAATGTCGGGATCGAACTCATTCGCATTACTCTAACCGTCACGATATAAACTTCCTGGCTTTTTTTACCAGAGTTACTCCCCGAAGTCTGACCTGGTTCAAGCTGGAACTATTTGACTCTAGTCAGAATTTTTACTCTAAAGTAAACGACGTCGACACTAAAGCCCTAAGAAGTGAGTACTTTACTCTGAGTAAGCACCGGGGACCCTCGACTATTATCCAGGATGAGTTGTACTCCGCCGATATTCCACAATCAAATACTAGGATAGAAGAGGGTGGGGAATCAGCTCTAGGCTAACATTACTTTTTTCAACTGCAATAAAAGGCACGAATACTCCGCAAATTCCAGGAATCTGGATTTCATGCAAACGTGTATTCATTCTTATTAATATCAATGATCACTATTTTAATAACAATGAAATATTATGTTAAACTCCTTTATTAAAAACCAAACCTTTCCCACAAAATTACGAGAATATATTTATGAAATAGCACCCATATTCTCATTATATTGTATGTATACAAGGACAAGCATATAAAATGCTGCAAGAGTCTGCTCAGGACGAAGACCCATTCTCATACTAAACAGAGAATACACCAAAAAATACGTACATTTTTAATATCCGGTATGTTAAGTTCATGAACCTGCACCACTGCAAACTGGAGCAAAAAAAGAGAAAATTTTCGCAAGCTCAAAACTGATGCTACTTTGGAAGCCCATCAGCATTTAACAAATGATCAGCTTCACTCAATTGCTTTGGACCACCTCCAATTCTTGTATGAACTATATAACGAAGGGAATTTGGATCCCAAGGAGATATTTCAGCTACCCTCGGAAGCTTTTGCTGGAATAGATAAATACATGATTTAGAAATTACAAATTAAATCGTTCCTTTCGGGTTTACTATACTATATTAAGTATGACCTCACCTGCAGTTCACCATCCAAAGTTACAGGAATACCCTGGAAGTAGTTTTCAGGACTCTCGGAAGTGGGAAAAACGTGGTTCACTGCTGTCAAAACAAGAGGCACGTTTTCTTCCAGCAAATAAAGGCAGGCATTGGGACCCGCGTCAAACGTATAGGCCACCTGAAGGTAGGAGGAAGCAGTTCGTAAAAAAGTGAAAATAAAAATATTTTGGCAAAGACATTTCTTGACAGATTATTACGATTGTTTTTCCAGCGTCTTCATTAATCAAGTGAACAAGTTCCACAATAGCGTGTGAAACTTCTGTCATATAGACCAAAGGAGGATATGTGTCAAGACAAATGGCATGGAACTGATTGCTATCTTGCATAGTAATGTCAGCGAAAGTTTTAAAATCCTTGCCCATAATAGCCTAAAATAAATTTTTACAGTTTTAGGTAGTTAAAATATCACGCTACATACAGCATACAGCTACTTACAAACGAAAATTAAATAAGGATATTCAAATTACAATAGTTATTTAGAATTACAACAGCAGTAAAAACTGGACGAAGAAATTATTAGCCACCTTTTTTATTTCAGCTAGACGCTTAGGAACAATTGAAGCAACACGAGTTTTGAGTAATTCACTGGTGGCCACGCTGACTTGCATGCCTGCAGTACTTCCGACTTTCTTTTTCTTTTCACAAACCTTGCGGTAAAAAGCAAATATTTCAATATTTTTAGTACCAGTGCAAACCACACGTATTCTTCTACCCACTACAAAATCCTACAAAAACTTACAACCAAAATTAAAACTCTCATTTCCTTCCAATGATTCTCATCTACGACTTGTACAGCTAATGAGTCAGATCCGTCACTCTTTTCACCAGCAATCCATTCTACAAAACCACCGAAAATGCTCCGGCAAGCACTTCCGGATCCTTGACGAGCAATAGAAGAAATGTTTCCATCAAGCTGGTACAGTCGTGCCAATGAAGCAACTAAAAGATTTCATTTCTTAGTAATTTATTCTCATTACTGCTTTAGTACGAAAACAATTAACTTAAGTACCCAAGCACGCGTACCCCGCAGCGGAGGACGCTAAACCTGCTGCAGTTGGGAAATTGTTGACCGAGCATATGTGCACGTTGTGCTGTAATTCTTCCGGAGATAATTTTCCTTGTTCTTTTGATCTTCTCCGAACTATTACACAAATATTTCCATTTTAGCCAAAAATAAATATTTAAATCAAAACAATATTGTCAACATTATTCCAGATGACAATGATTTCAAACAAAATGCACATAGTTTTATTTGAATCCATCTCATGAATAAAACAAGCTTCGAAAATAATAATCGATTACCTTCATTAATACAATTAAGTAAACGCTGGTTCTGAAAAGTCTCTTCTACACCATTCAGCCATATTCTGTTTTTTGTGAAGTTAGGACTAAAAGAAACAGTAGTTTTGGCACACATCTAAAAAAGATTTCGGGTTAGAACATGCTATACTTATAAGAAAAGAACTCTAAAAAGGTCTTTACTTGATCCGTCGATAAAGTCCCACTTAGAGACCCATTTAAAGGTAAAATAAGAGCTTCATCTCTTTTCCCCCCTGCGCAATGAGATTATCATTACCCAACAACCTATTCTGATTATCAAATACTGTGCAAGAAATAACTCAACTAAAATACTTACAATATTTAATCACAGCAATATTTACAGGCGCCACGACAGTAATCATTCTCAAAGGCTCCATAGCTCCCCGTCAACTTTCAGTACAGATCAGGAGGGTGGAATTTCAGGCTCCAAATTTTTTCTGTTCTGTAACAGTGACAATAAGAATAGCTAAACAACCTTCGAATGATTCTTAAATACTTTCATTAAACTTGACTTCTCTCAATGCTTTTGTTACTACGTGTGAGAAAAAACTCAAATACTCAAACAATAACCATTCTCATATCCCAAGTATTTCCTTCCATCCCATTTATAAGCCCAAAGTAAAGCTGAGGTGAAAGATCAAACTTCCATCACAATGGGCTTTTAAATTAGCATAAGAAATAAAAAGGAAGTTGACAATTATAGAGGACAACAACTTATTTTATTCATGTACCGCTCACATCAAGCCCTTCCCTTGTAAATAAATATACAGTAACTACACAAAAACGTGCTGTTATACTTCACAGCTGAGGAAAGTCGTAACATTTTTTTTTACTATTTGAAAAAATACGTACTCCATTATTCGTTCAATTCAAATTCAAAAAGGAACTAAGCCTGAAATTTTTCCCTTTGCTTTGAAAATTTATACATTCTTTTGCACTTATAGCTGACGATGTGTCATCACGGATTTGCATCCCTTTTTATTGAGAAATTTCTTTGAAGTTTATGCATGGCAGCTCAAGACCTCAAGGTTTCCGTGAACCACAAATTTTAAGCACCGGAAATTATTAATATTGATTTTTCAAACTCAATACTTCTGTGTTGAAATATAAGTATATATATATATTAAATTGTACTTAAACCCAAAGAAATTCCGCTCTGACAGCTCGCAGGTGACATGTGAGATTAATTTATTTTTATAAACTTAATACTGCAAGATCAGACAATTATTATTTATTTTTGGCATTCATGCAGTTAATTAAAAGTCAATCCAACAGTTGTACTTACCAATACTTTTTAATTTTTATTGTTTTGTAATAGCTCGTGTCTCTTCACTTACTTTTAGTATCACAGAAAGTCTGAAAACTTAAAAGTTGAAAATAGATTGGTCTATAATAATATTTATTATTATAACTTTTCTATTTGCTTAACAATGGAATTTTTGTGAATTTTTGTACTCTGACAGGTTTTACTGTTATCTATAATTAATTAACAGTAAGTTATACATTATGTGTGAGTGTCACAACTTTGTCTTTCCGGTTTGTTTATACAAAAGCGGTAAAATGACAAGGGTAGAGTGTTGACTCTCTATTCCTCTATGATAAAAAGAGCGAAGGTTTTTTTCTTAAAGGGAAAACAGCAGAAGGCATTATTGTATAGGCACTATAGACTGTGATAATATGATTTCAGCTTATGGAACTTGAGATCATTAATTGTATTTACCTTGGGAAAGAAAGATTTCCTGCTTTGTCGCAGAAAGCTTTGCTTGGGAATTTCAATGTATATTGTATATATGTATAATAGTTATTGCTGCCATTCCAACTCCAGGTTCAATTTTTGATTTAAGAACTGATTTACTTTTTACGATCTTTTATGACAAGCGTGGAATGTTGGCAGGATGCCGTCACCTTTTTCTGCACTTCAATCTAAAATAAAGCGGCTATATGTTTTTGCAATTTGTAGAACCATACTTACTTGTTACTTACTTACAATAATTATTAGTTTCTTAGTTTCAGATATGGATTCTATACATTTTGATTTGACAAAAATCGTAAACATTCTACATTTGGGGACCGCATTCTATTCTAAGCAATTATTATGCATTAAACAGCATTGAGGTTTATTTAATATGTTTCAATGCATTTAAAAAACGTATTTCCGTCATATGTAATTTTATTATTGAAGATGCGCGTTATTGGTATCTATACCTTGTGCAGTACAGTGTAAAATCTAATTGAAAGAAATAGCATAAATTGACTCGGACTTTGACGTAAATTAGTAGTTCAATTTCAGTATTTAGTCTAAACTCGGTAAAAAAAAGTATGATGCAATTTATTTTTTATTCCTACTAGGAATAGAAGTCGTTTTTCAACTCAGTATATTCTAGTATGAAAATGTATGAAGCACTGGTATTTTAGGCACTGCACATAAGTACTTCCTAATAACTCATAACTCTATAGCCGTGAAAAAAACGACATGAAATAGGTCTCCGGGGAATTATTATTGGGAGCAGAAAGGCGTGTAAACCTAAGAAAACAACCACGAGGTTCAGCTAATGGTATTACATTTCCACGATTTTCTAAAAGAACAACTTATTTTTATCAATAATGGACAATGGTATTGTAATCTGCCATAATTTTCCAAATCTCAGTGACATTCCATAAATTTTGCCAAATTTTCTACGATACGTTTTTTATTCTCTCCCAAAATTGCTATTTAAACGAGTTCTCAAGACATATAGAAAATATGCAGCATGTATGCAAGAGAAAAGCAATGTACTTACAAAGAAATTGCTGTTTTCTATAGATAATTCAAAAATGAAAAATACTCGTAATTAATATATGGCATATGATAAAATCTTTCCGATGGTATTCAAAATTTCCTAAAATAAATTGTTTGTCCCGAAAATGTAGACAAAATCACAGCGAGTGGAAAATTGTCGTGCCTGTGCAGAAGAAACCAGCACTAAATAGGCACTAAAAACGTGCCAATCATGTATTTTTTAAAAATCACAAATAATAATGCTAACCTTTCCAAAACAATTAGGGTTTTCTATGAAATTCCGAAAAAACATTTCCCCCAGCGTTTCAAATCTAATAATCTAAAAAATGTCACAACGCAATATGTTTGCTCCCTTACAAGCCAACACCTGCTGATTCGCCACCTTAGTGAAATAAGTTTTCATAAAATCTCCATTCCAGAATCTGCAAGTATCCTACTAATCCTACACAAATAACCACCATATTCAAATTTTTTAAGCTCCTCCAAAAAAATTGTTGGCTGAAAAGGATTATTCCATATTTTGTAAATTGAAATGTGAACGCTTTAATCTACATCTACAAGTTGAAGTTGGGTCAACGGTTAACGATGTCACACTTTGGTCTGACCTTTGGTTTTCGCAGCTTGGCAGCTGCTTTTTATTCTGATTTTTATTAAACGTTATTGCCCAGTCAGTAGAAGGAGGAATTATGGTCATTCGTCACTCTTGTAAAATAATTAATATGTATGTATGTAAACAAATAAGGTCCATACCTTTAGGTAGTTATACCGAATCTGTGGGAGAACTCTCGGGAGAGCGATAAACAATGTGACGGCATTTAAGGTTTATATGCCATCACTGGTTAGGAATTTTAGGATTCCACCACAATTAAAAGTATTGTTGTTAGTTGTTACTTGTAATTATCGATACTAGCCGTGGAAATAAAATACGAAAAAGTCGCATACAGTTCATATCAAAAGTTTAGATAAGTTTACGAATTTATATACTTCTATAGAAAGGACTCATATATATAAAAACATTACACATTATGTGGAACAAGTTAAAATAAGTTACTGATTGTGGGTTCATTTATTTAAAGTAATGAAATGTCAGTTAATAATAGTCTCTGAAATTCGTTCTGGTGTAAAACTCTGCCTCATTGGAGATGGCACTGGCTTGGCTTTTAGCGTCCATGCTAAATTATATTTGGAACTGGAGCTGTAGCGTTGGCTCAATTCTCTCGCGTCGTCCCTATCCTCCTCTGCTGTGAGCATTGTTCCCGATATTTCTGCAGAATGGCCACGCTTGTAAGCTTGACTTAAATGATCCTGAATCGTATTCTTCAATTTATTGACTTGATCCGTTATCAGTCTGACACTCCCAGCTGTAGCTAATGGTGTAGGGCTGGATACTAATCTGGCTCGCAGATATCGCTGAACCAGTTCCCTCATTAAATTGGTGTAACGAATACGTTTGTTCCGTTTCTCTAGCACGCTTTCCCGAACTTCCTTTAATTCAAAAAGTACCATAAAATTGTTACAGGGAAATCTCATTACATGATATATGCTGTTGTGTACCATGTAGCAGCAAGCATCAAAAGAACATTTCATCTTTTCTTCCTTGCCCTTGGTCGAACGAGTTATCCATTTCAAGCAGTTTGAAAAGTTAAAAAATGATGGAAGAAGATTAAATGGAGAGGGTAGAATTGTATGCCTGCTGTAGTAGACCCAAACCTAATTGGAAGCAAATAATTGGAATTTAAACGGCAGAGCCTCCTAAGATAAAGATACGTGGAATAAACTGTCCATATATAAGCAGTTGTAGGGACCTTAGCTCGATTCCACTTCCAAGTCGCATCAACATTACTTGAGATGCCCTCAAGAGTACTGCCAAGGTAGCCAGTAAACATATTCATGAGCATAGTGGTTCCTACCAAGTGGTATACTAAAATTATCAAAAGGTGTGTTAGTATGCTTTTAACATGATTATCCAGTAATGAATATAGTTGGATGGACCTTTTATTAAATTTGCCAAAATCATAACGTACTCATCCACAGAAATTTTCCAGCGGTCTCACTCACATGTTCACCTTGGTATTCAAAAGCTTCAGCGTCAGCTAGACCTAATAACCCCCAAAATACAGCATACAGCGTGGACATATAGGAGCAGTAATTACTAGTTTCCATCTCGTCGTCAGGTACCAAGGGATTGTAGAGGAAGTAGATCGCTATATGTAAAAATACATCTTGCAATTTCTGGTTGGAGAATAAATAGTTAAAGGCACACAAAATAACCACTGCCATACTCACAAGATGCAAAGGATAGAACAATGACCACGAAGAAGAAGAAAAATACGGAAATATCTTCAATTAAATTAGCAAAAGTAATCTGTAGTGGTCCAATCCAGTAGTTAATTTGGAAAAATCTCATGAATCTTCCGTAAGAAAGAACAATGGCACATGAATAAAATGCTTGGCTAAGAATTAGGGGGTCATAGGTCACCCATTCAGTTCTAGGGAAACCCGCAGGTGTAGGGTCAATATACTATTCGTGTAACCAAAAAAGGAGTCGAGAATGTAGCATGTTAGTAAGAAGACATTATAGTAATCACGTAAAAAGGATTCAAGCTTTTAAAAAAAACTCACCTCTTGATACCAAGTGGCACCCCAGCAGACAAATGTTGCAAGGAAAACTATGTACAGGAGAAACTCGTAATAATTCCAGCGAATTTTGAAGAAGCTTTTCGGCGTGAGAAAAAACTGCTTAGCCATATTAAACATATGGCCGCAAACAAATACACCTATCATGATTTCAACGGCTGCGAATAAAATACTGATTTTCAGTCATAAAATCTTTTTATCGTGGAAATGGCGTTGTATTTTTTAAAACTGATTTTAGCGTTTTTCTTCTTTACGTTTGCAGGGTGTATCATGACGATCAGCATTCTTTTTCACAGTTAGAAGAACGGCTTCCACGGCCAGAAGTATAAGGAAATATATGTATGCAATTAAGTCG
This sequence comes from Spatulosminthurus flaviceps, assembly GCA_034693705.1. Classification (NCBI taxonomy): domain Eukaryota; kingdom Metazoa; phylum Arthropoda; class Collembola; order Symphypleona; family Sminthuridae; genus Spatulosminthurus; species Spatulosminthurus flaviceps. The sequence goes on along the minus strand of JAQFXU010001460.1, from coordinate 4,610 downwards.
TGAATGAATCTATTAACTGGGGCGCGAAAGAATTTCGCTTTTCTTGAAAAGAAATCGAAGTAAAGCCATAAACATAAGAAAGGCATCAGGAGGAATCGAAAGAGAATGTGAAATGCTTTCCATAGGACTGAATAGTGTCTCCATTCCGGCCATTTATCTCCTGCCCATTGCATGTACATCATCTGGAACCATTTGAATATTTTTAAAATGATCTGTTCCTCAAACGATAATTTCTATGCAATTAAGGTGCAATTTTGATAAATTAACCTTCTGGCAGTGTGCATGAGTAACAAATTCATAGCGTTTCTTCTCAATAGCTAACATTAGTCTTGGATATTTGTCATTACGGCCACTGTAGCCCTCTTTCCGCGTCAATAGTAGCCTCATCTTTTCTGCTGTCTTGCACTCATCTGTTTTAATCATATTGTATTTTGACAAACATACTTCAAAATCAAGGAAAAATTGAATAAAAACACTTGATGACGATTAATAATCTCCAGCTTACCTAACATGCCTCGTAAGAATTCAATAACTTTTTTCTGGAGCCCGGCGTATTGTAAACTTAATTCATGCTCTTGTGCATGTAGCTTGAGTAAAAAAGATAAAATCACGTTATTTAACATACCATTCAATGGGAAACTAGATTTCGAAATATATTATCTATATGATAGAATTACGATAGAGAGTATTGATCTCGCATTTAGCAAAATTGTATCTTACCACTTCCAAAATTTCAATAAGATTAATGGTTTCTAAAATAGGATCAAAATCTTCTTCAGTATTGGTTCGATAACAAAGCATCTCTGGACTGGTTATGGTTTCATATTCATGTAGTTTTGCGTATGCTACATACATATCGCTGGCAGTAAACTTGCTAAGCATTTATAAAAAAAATTATTAATGCTAAAGTTGTACTGGGAGAAAAAGCGAATAAGATTAGGAAGTTTTGGTTATTTCTGCTACCAAATACTTATACTTATGAAGCAATAAAACTTACTCGATTTTTCCTCGTTTCAAATGGGTGTAAATAGGAATGAATTCCTCCCCCAAGTTGTAAAAGAATTTGATAAGTTTGTAATTTCCAATTTGAGCTGAGAGGATTATTGGAGTGATGTCATAGGAAAACTGGGAATGTTTCCACCGAAGTAGCTTGCTGGGAACTCTAAACAGTTACATGACTGTAAGCTATGAAACTGTAAGCATTTCTAAAAATATTGTGACATTAAGGCTAACAGGATTTAAGGTACGAGTATTTACTTCACGTTTGGCCAATTTAGCTTGATTGTGTTCAAAATGACCATAATTATTGACATATTTTGTCCTTGAACCGCATGCAATAGAAGGTCGTAAAGAATACACCGATCCACCACTTTCAGTAACAGTTCCAGCATAGCTTCATCTTGTCTTTGAACTGCAATATGCCAAATGGTATAGCCCTACGAGAGATGAAAAATTATTTCGGTGGGGAAAACATATTTTGATGTTAATGCTACCTGGCACTTTCACAATTATTATTATTTAATACCAGTTCGTTAATTTTCCCATGAAAGTGTCTAGGGTCTCCAAAATGCTCGGATTGTCTCAATTCGTTCACCTTGCCGGAAGCAACGTATCCAAAATATTTGATGTCTAGTTCAGATAAAGGTTCAGGTGATTTGAGAATATCTAATTCCTAGCGTGAAAGTGCAGAACTGATTAAAGAGTATAGTCCAGAATTTCATGGCCAATAAGAGTACAGTAACTATTCTGAAAATGAGGTGATCAAATAAAACTATTAAGCTCTTACGTCCTTATAAGGTTCCAATAATGCTTCTGCATCATCAGTATTTTCAGTTATCAGTTCTTCGTGGACCACAGGCCTGTACTCCACATACCACTGCTGCATCGAGCCCGGTGTAGGCTCACAAACCATCTTAGGTTAGGTTTGTGTGCATCATCAACAGCTAAAGTCAATTACTGGCAAGGAATGGAAGTGGCACCCCTTCGCCACAAATACAAATATTTTACGTACGCGAACAGGGAAGGAAGATGTACATACTCGCAAATTAACATTGAATACAACAATACAAGCTACAAACTTATTGGACCTCGTAACTTATTGTTATTGTTAGTACTTCAACTTTTCAGTCTTGCCGCAATGCAGAGGGAAAAGAAATAATTTTCTTTAAAATCATTCTTTACATGCAAAGGAAACGCAAATTATTAATGTCGGTATTGTCGGTTTTATATTAAAAATTACACGTGGTACACGTGTAATTATGTCGTGAGTATGAGTACAGTTGCAATTGCATATTGCATTCCATTCTGGTGCCGAGCCGAGTGCCGATTGCGATTGTCCTTTAATCTTATTTACTAAAAGCTTCGTGGTGATGATGATGATGATGATGATGATGGGGTTCGTCCTTATGTACATTACATGTTGTAAAACGCAAACAGTAACGTTCTGATTCTATTGGTTGTTTATTTACTCAAAGTTGCAAAGAATAACAAAAAAGTAATAATTTTATTATTATTACCTTTTTTTGCTTGAAAACAAACTACTGTATTGAGAACGTTCCCATCCGCATCTGCGGATGGCCTAATTGCTTGTTGAAAAATATATCGTCGGGTTAAGTCCAAAAGGCGCTATATGCAAAAATCGCTTATACGCGATTTAACATGTTAAGCTATGCTTAAGCGATTTCTGCATATAGCGCCTTTTGAACTTTAACCGACTATAACTATATTATCCGTGAATTTTTTAAATAATGCATTCAAAAATTTTTGCTTACAGCTTCCAAAAATAATTTTAAATATAATTTAAAAAAAATAAAAATAAAATAGTAGTAAGAACAGTAGTTTGTTTCAATCTTTTTAATAAATAATGCACTCTCCCTGAAGTTATTTTTTTTTTTTTTCAACTACTTACGAGTGTTGCGACTGTTGCGAGTCTCAAGTAAATAAATCATAATATATTAAGTATTCATTTTAAAAATCTACCTCGGACGGAAGAGTCGGAAATGATGCTGCTACAGTAATAATTTTGAGAGCTGTTATGTTATGTAAAGGCTAGAGCCGCGCAGCCTTGAAATCTACAATCTATTGCATTAAGTATTGGCAAGTAAATGTATGTTTCGCCAAAATCGCCAACCAGACAGAAAATAATTGCAGAATGGCAGAACTTGGCTTTTCCGATCTGCGTGAATACTTTACTTGCCTCGTATTTTTATATTATCTTGTTTATGTGTGTATTTAATATTCTTATTGTTCAATTTATTGAGTTATGCATGTGCAATATTGTAAATTATGATAAATACAATAGTTATATGTATATAGTACTTATCTACATAAAGTAATTGTGCGAGCAAAACATTATTTTTCAGGTGATGCCCATGCGCAAATTCCACGGGTTTCTTCCGAAATCCTACATCAATAAAATATTTTGAATTATAATAGACAGTATAAATACATTAGTGATAATAAATTAATATTTAATTAATATTAGGTACTGATATCAGTGATTGTTGCAAACTAATCGGCCTTTCAAATATACTGAAGGCTTCTACTACTACTAATAATACATGCCGTGGCTTATCATTGATAATTGCGATTTCATGGTATTTTCCTTTCCAATACCCTAATAGAAAATGTATTTATAAAGGGTTACTTTTCCTCAAATAGGAATGCCAAAAACCTGAGGGTAAAGGCAGAGGGTAAAGTCGGTTTTGGGTATGTGCTGCTGGATAAGACATACATTTTGGTGGTGGTAGCAGGACGGTCGCTTGCATAGTACGGAAGTTATGGGGATTTTCCGTGGTTTTTAGGTGTATTCGTATAAAACAAAATTACTCAAAAGCTGGTTGACTGATTTTGACGAAACTTTCACCATTCTGTAGCATTTTTAATTCCCCAGGTCAGGTTTTGAGCAAATATTGAAATTCCAAAAATTAGTTTCAAAATTTTGATGTTGTCTTCAAAATAGAGATTTTGTCTTTAAAATATAGATTTTTTGAAGAAAAATCTATATTTTCTTTCTCAAAATTTTGAAACTAATTTTTTGAATTTCAAAATTTGCTCAAAACCTGACCTGGGGAATTAAAAATGCTACAGAATGGTGAAAGTTTCGTCAAAATCAGTCAACCAGCTTTTGAGTAATTTTGTTTTATACGATTAAACCGAAAAACCCCCGTAACTTCCGTACTATGCAAGTGGCCGTCCTGCAACCACCACCAAAGTGTATGCCTTGTCCAGTAGTACATACCCAAAACCGACTTTACCCTCTGCAAAAAAAGGTTTTTGGCATTCCTATTTGAGGAAAAGTAACCCAAAATCACTTACTTACTTGTAATGATTAGAAAAAATAATTCACCCAGTACAAGTAGTAAAATAATAAGGAACATATCCATTAGGTAAGTTCACCTCGACTACTTATTCTAATATTTTTTCTTTTATATAATTTGTTTATTTATAATCACCAAATCACCACTAACATCTGTAAATCATGGACATCACTATTAATATTTGGCACTTCTGTCCTTCTGTAATTTCAAACCAACCGCTCAACTTTACGCACGAAAAGTCAAATACCACATCCTTATGGAACTCTTGGCTGTATCCCTCTGGCAGCGTCG
>JAQFXU010001459.1:0-28853 GCA_034693705.1 Spatulosminthurus flaviceps | reverse complement strand
TTTTGGTTTATACGTTCCATAAGTGCTATAAGTTTTATACGGGAGATACGTAAGTGGTTGCGCTAACTGCCTAATAAACTGTTTATTAGTAACAAATAATTCTAACTGCCTAATAATTAATCATCTTGGGTTCCCAATGTTAGAAACTCAAAAATAATCCTTCCTATTAAACTAACAAAAAAACATTTAAAAAGCGTTGACATAAACGACATTCGCTGATAATAATATTTTGTTTCAGAAGAACCTTCTAATTTCATAAAAATGAATGAAACCAATCAATACATACATAATCTGCCCTAAATAATTATATCTATCAAGTATAAAGGGTACTCTCACCTGGTCATGATTTATTCTCTTAAAATCGTCAAACACCAGTCACAAACTTGTAGGACTCATTCGGCGAAAATAGCAGTAAAAACCCTGGTTCGATCCTTAAACAGAGAAATACGTTATTACTGTATAGCTATCAACATTATGCCCAATGTCCTCAATGAGCCTACGCACTAACGATATATGAAACGCACATCACTACATTTGTGCAAAATTGCGAAATAATTAATTTAATCATTCAATGATCAGCATAGGACGTCAAACGGTATAGCCAAGTGAAGATAAACACCAAATTAAGTGACGTGACACCTACGACATCCAGACCATCTGCTTCCTGGATTCGGAGACACGTTTTTGTTTGACACTCCCGGCGCCGCTACCAGCGTTTAGTCTCGTTGCTCTATACATTACTTCGAAAGCTGAGCCACATGACTTCAATAGATTGTCAGCGCGAATAGTTCAGGACGCATGTGTTGCGTTTTGTCAAAATTTCGTGTTTAACCATTATTTGGTTTGGTACAGTCGACTCATCATCGACTCAAGACTCTAGAGTTCTTCTATTAAACTTACTATTCATATTCATCCTGGTTACATTCGATATCCGATGGGATAGTGCCGAAAGTGAAGTAATAATCAAATTATTTACAAGTTCCAAGAGAAGGGGTGGATTTAAAAGTAAAAGTGAACAACGGTGAAGTTATAGCAATTACAGTTTAGTTGATAGAGAGCGGATGTCTATTTATGTATTCACTCATTTTGTAAGAAATACCATATCTGAATATCAGTACAATAAGCTTACTGCTTGTATTTAAGTTTGAGTGGGAGTGGAGTTACCTGTAAGTGGTGAAAAATTGACCAGATTTTGTCATTAAAATATTGCCTGTATTTATTTAGATCGCACAGTAATTTCCTGATTATATAAGTACCTTGGCCTTTGTATGGAGAGTTTATTTCAACGGTAATAGGGTAAGTTTTTTAAAGCAATGGTAATTTATTCAGGGAGATTGTGGGTGGAATATGGGATTGGATGGATACGCATGAAAATTATTTATGCTCACATGTAAATACTGTAAATAATTACGTATTTGATTAGTGCACATGGATGAACATGTGCAGGTTGCAGGTTATTTCACAATTGTGTTTTAGATTGTTAGAATACGGTATTAATTTGAGATTGATGTGAAAATTTTATTTCCAGCGGAAAGAGCTGATTGATTATTATTTTGAACTGCAGAACCCGCATCATTACAGTACTTTAGCTACGAAGTACCTTTCAAGTTGATTTAGCGGTGCATTCCAACAGTTCGGACTAGAGATTGGTTCTGTAATTATGGTGAGATTGTATGTTTGTGACTGTTTTGAATATTGTTTTTTACGTGTGAGTTCATGTGAATTATCGGATGTGGTAAGCATTTTTGGAATTTTGAAGGAGGTCTGATAATAATGATTTCAATGATAGAAGGAATTTTGCTGTTGGTGGTGACGGATGCAATATTTGTTATGATCGTAGGCGCAGCCACCCAAGGAAGACTTAGTTCTTCAGTTTCTCTCAGGACTCCCTTCGCATGACCCGAAGAATTTTCAAAAATTTGCCAATAAAGAACCGAAGGAGTCGGTGACAAAGAAACCCAAAACCTACGTCTCTACAAAAGACACAGAGCCTTCACAGTGTAAGAATTATTGATACTTTGTATTTAATGAAAAGCAGTTCGAACAAATGAATTTACCTGATTTTGTTTATATTTCTAGTAATTGTTACCGACAAGACTAACATTTTGTTAAGATATTTGCGGCAAAAATCTGAGCGGGAGAATAGTGAAGGTAAAGAGAAGGGAAGTCCAAGACCGAAAAATCCGCCTCCAAAAAGCAATGATGAGTTCGTGTCACCGTGGAAGCGTCCTCGGAGAGATTAGTAACTATCGAAGGTGTAAATTTAATTCTGTCTACAGTCACGTAAATTGATTCAATGAAAAATTATTAATTAATGTCGGAAATGAAATGTCTCGTTTGCTTCTTCTGCAGTCCCAAATTGAAGTAATCTCATTATCAAAAGGTCACTCTTCTGTGGTGGTTAATTCTGTTTGTGTACATTTAGGACTGTAAAACTTCCGTTTCCACAGATCTTTAAAATCATTCATGTATCAGAATGCAATTTTTAGTAACCATATCTGCCATTTGGAAATATTGTTTTTACTATGACTTTATCTTCCGGCGTTTCAAATCTCATTTCATGCGAGACTAATGCTGGTTACGTAAATCGAATAACAATCCTGACTTGACTTTTTTGTAGGTGTTCTGTGAATTTCGGCGATGTTATCCTTGTAGATTAGTTTTATCCAGTCAGGCACAGCTAGATTTTGTTGTGTGCATTTATTTATAAAAGGAACGGAGAATGGATTTTGTGTAATAAGGAATATTCAAAGTAAATTTCTTCATTTGCAATATAATTTTAACTTGTAATAACCTACAATTAGCAGTGATTAAGGTGAATGCCCGCTAATGTTTCAGCTTCCTAATGCACACCCTTAATATATATTTATATCTGTAGTATCTGTACGTACGTATTTCGTATTGTAACAAAATTTGGTTGGAGTGCATAACTCAGGATCAATTTACTACACTTATTTGTTTGATTAATATAAGTACCGAGTTGAGAAAACAAAGTATATTATTCAAGGTTTATCTTTATCCGAGTAACTGAACGGATGTGCTTTAATTCTCATAGCGACAATTTTAAGAGAAGTGGGTGGTTGAATAACAGTATTCGCGATAGTTTTTCTCATTATTTGTCGCGTACCCGTAGTGTATACGTTAATTTTCTTGTTTGTTGACTTCAAAGTCTACACAACTGTAATCAAGTGTTGGCATTTCCCTTTTTCTACAGATCAAAAATGTATTTTTTCACCTTTTGTGTTATCAGGATTGAGTCGCACCTACATCAGTTTAATATTAGTTTACGATATGCCATTACTTATCGTTTGCAATACCCTACTATAGGTATGCGGTTATGGTGATTGGTGATTAGTGTTAAACTTGTCACCCTTAGTATATGTTTTAAAAGGTGGCTACAATAGGATATTGCTTACCTCGTCTCATTGTTATTTACAGGGAAAATAGAACCGTAAGCAGGGACGATGATTTGTTTAAAATTTTAATTCGCGTATTAAGCATGTCTCTAGGATAAAAGTATATACATCAAACTCGAATACATGAATACGATTTTATACTGTTCTTGAAAGTCGTAATAAGAAAACCTATGGGAGATAACATGTTTTCAACATATCCATATTGGTGAAATTTCAGTAAAATGTACAAAACTTTCCGAAGTAAGTGTTTGAACAACTCAAAGAGTTGATTTCGCACATGATAAGTATATTTGGTATTTTGAAGATTTATTCAACTAAGTGCTGTGCTTCGTACGTAATTGCCTCCAGAGTTGGAATTTACAGAAACAAAAATTAGCAATAAAATGCTTTCTTTGACGTTTTGAGGCTGAAATGTTTCTTCATTGTAAATTAGTTTTTAATACGTACATAATTATTAAGTGTGCAGAAAGTTTTCAATTATTATTGTTATATTATCATTATTGTCTGTAGGAGACAGAGCTTGCAAACTTAACTGAATAAATGCCTGTAGGTTTACGAATGCTATTGTCAAAATGGAGGAATTCAATACCAACGATTGGCTTCAATTTATTTGTTGTTTATTTCATCATACTTTTAAATGCTATAACACTTTAATAAAGTCGTGAATTGAACTGAATTGATTGCAAATGTGAACGGTTAAATGTTGTAGGTTTGGTCTCAGATTTATTATATGTATATGCTGATATACACATTGGTCTCACAATATTGTAGTTCACGAAGTTCTTGTTCTGAAAACGAGACATGCGTCTATGTAATAAGTTTTTTTTATTCAGGCTAGATACTCGTCCTTTTAATGAAATTGTCTGTGACGGCGTTTTAAAATAACTAGTAACTTCATACATTTTATGCCACCTCAAAAAGTACAGAAACCTAATCCCACTAACCGAAGGCAATTAAATCTTACCATACCCTATGACTCCACTTAAGTACGGTAAGAAATCTGCAATTCCTTATTTAATATACTCAATCAGTTTTATCAATTGTCCTTGCCACATACCTGTTCCTTGCCCCCACAGAAGGTGTTCAGGAAGCCGCTCAGACCACAATGTGGGTCCATTGCAGACAACCCTGTACAAATTTATTATGGGCCTTTGAAACGGTCTGTTGCAATAGAATAGCACAACAGGTCCGTTAACTTGGTCAGTTTTAGCATGCTATGATCTAATATGCACGCACTGAGATACATATTTCATATTTCTATCCAGGGCATCTAGCTAAGAAGTGAAAGGCATCCTCGTCCTCCGTCTTGCGAAACAGGCAGAGAGGAGTGGAGGTCAATCTCATTCTGAAGAGAAAAAAATCACGGTAGTTATAGCTATTAGGTTGCTCTCTGCAGGACTTTCACTAGACTAGTGGCTGCTGATGAAATGTAAGAAGAATTCATTCGCCATCGCTAGTATGTAAGTTTCGGAGGTTCATTGGACTATAAGTCAACTCCTCAGTAATTTACTGAAGAGTTGATATCCGGCAGGGCTGGTACTGAGTAAGGAATTTCATGAAGCACTTTTGAAAACGAAAACGTAGAAGACTGTTTTCTCGGGTTAATTAATGAGAGTATGCTTTTGATCATCCTGCCGTTTAATACATACTTCAAAGATCTAACAATTATGTTTTATGATTCACGGTTTCTTAGGTTTTGGCTAGGCATTACCGTGCAGTGTTATAAAATGACAAAACTATTTAGGCTAACCCGTTGCTATTAAAATTATTATTTAATTTGATAATACCCATATAAGTACTGATAAATATATTGCCAGTGGTGGGCTTCATTTTCGTTCTCATATTATCGGCTTTATAGAAGGACTTCGGATCCTATGTCAAAATTCAAAATAGACACTAATTTAGAGGTAATGTACAGTGTAGGAACTAGAATATTAGGAATATGAATTTAAAAGAGATTTTTGATTAGTTTTGCTGCTGTAAGCTGTAACTGATGTTGTAATTCTTAAAGTTAGTTTTTGAAAGTAAAGTCTTAAACTATTTTATACAATTTCTAGTAAGTTAGATTTCAAGTTGAGTGAACTTTTATGCAGAAATAACAATTAACTTTACATTTTTAATTGTGGCTGGAGGATGCAATGCTTGTGCGTGGCAGTGGCCGAAGCCTTGAATTACTCATACTGAGTATTATTGACATTGACCGTTCCTTAGAACTCCTAAAGATCCGCGAGAGTAATTAAATCCTTACTTTATAAAATGCAGCACAGTTTTATATTTTCGACTCAAGGCAGAGGCAGATCCACTTAACTACAAGTTCATGCGATTCTTGCCTGGGAGAAAGAAGCAAAGGCTCAGGCTCAAACTGGAGCTTCGGGTTGGTCTGTGGTGCAGATTGTAAACTCATTGAGATTAAGTTTCGGTTCGGATTCGGAATGCTAGTATCAGGTTGTTCAACTACATAGCAAGTTACTGCTCCAACTTCCAACTTGAAAGTATCAAATATTAACCAAAGTACTTAATCTCATCTCATGTATAATATTTTAAATTGATCTGTAGGGGGCCTGCGCCGATCCAGCAGGAAATGTTTGCTGAAGATATTGAACACATGGAATCGCAGATTGCTAGTAACAAGTAGAAATATTCAATCGTCTACACCTTCAAATATATTTTCTTCCATCCTGGTAAGAAGCACTTTATGGGCAAGAAAATTGAAGACAGGGACAAGATGCTTCCACGTTACTACTCTGGAATTTAAAGTCACGTCACAATATGTTTTCGACCGTGAAGCGAAATTTACTGCCCATAATTACCACCCATTACCAGTAGCTATCTGCAGAGGGAAAGGTTACTTCGTTTGTTATTTTTGAATATAAATAACGAAAATACATTTATGCTTTTCTCAATGAACGACTGCCTTGCCCCAGGTAGCATTGTTTGGGATGTGGATAATCGGCATTACATTGATTTCCTTTCTGGTTACTCCGCTGTGAGTACTGGTCATTGTCATCCCAAGATCACGAAAGCATTGCAGGATCAGGCTGAAGTTTTAACGTTGTCCTCCAGAGCTTTCTATTCCGATGCACTGGGTGAATTTGCAGAGTACATAACAAAGCTCTTTGAATATGAAAAAGTTTTACCAATGAACTCCGGTAATACTTAGAACTTGGAGCTTTCAGCTATTTTTTGTGCTGATTCAAATTTTTTCAAATTCAATGAAGCCCCAATTAAATTCAAATACTTATTATTTCGTTTGTGTCTTTTTTAAGGAGTGGAATCGTCAGAAACTGCGATGAAACTAGCAAGGAAATGGGCATATACATGCAAAAATGTCCCTGAAAATAAAGCAAAAGTTATATTTTGTGAAAATAATTTCATGGGACGGTCGATTGCTGCTATTTCAGCTTCAACTTCACCTGAATCATATATTGGCTTTGGTCCTTACTTACCAGGGCTCATTAAAATACCTTTTGATGACCTTCCAGCTCTAGAGGTACTTCGTTCACGAGCGGCCAAGTTTGCTTTCTTCTTTCTTCTACTGCCAGAAGTCACGCTACGTTTACATTATACGTCGTACATAATACCTTCAAAAAATATAGAACCTAAACTGCACTGGTGTTACCAAAATTTAGTCAGTTCTGCAAGATCCACATGTCTGTGCATTTCTGGTTGAACCTATACAAGGGGAAGCTGGGGTTGTAGTACCAAAAGAAGGGTACCTGAAAGGGGTGCGACAGTTATGTACCAAATACAATTGCCTCTTTATTGCTGATGAAGTTCAAACAGGCTTAGGAAGGACTGGGAAGCGATTGGCATGCGACCATGAAAGTGTTCGTCCGGATATTGTTTCCCTTGGAAAATCTTTATCCGGAGGTTTTTTACCGGTAAGTGGTTTATCAACTTAAGATCAGACTTGTTACAAGTCCACACTCTTAGCCCAACCTCCCAGCAAATTAGCTGTCTTTGTAAGGTTTCTGCTGTGCTGGCAGACGATGAGGTCATGTTGTGCATCCAACCAGGACAGCATGGCTCCACATTCGGGGGTAATCCACTTGCTTGTAAAGTAGCTATGGCAGCTCTCCAAGTCTTGGAAGAAGAAAGGCTGGCGGAAAGATCCTTAAAATTAGGGAAGATTTTCCGAACAGAGATGAAGAAATTGAAGGGCGATGTTTTAGAGGATGTCAGAGGAAAAGGACTTTTTAATGCTCTTATTATGAGGGAAGGTAAGCAAATTAAATATATTTAACCTACAGAAAATTGCAGCTCAACATTTGTGTAAATTTTTGAGCACACATTATAGAATTTTAATTCCATCTTTTAAAAATCCGGTGATGATTGGTGAAGCAATTATGGAGATAAGTAACTTATAAAAATTAAATTAATAATTAAAAATTAAAATATTAATTTTAACTTTTAATTAATTTACTATAAGTATTGACAATACCAAAGATACTTCTTATTAGTATAATGCTACGGTATAATGCCAACGGAGAAATAAGATTGAAAAATATTATGCAGTACGAGAATCATCATGCAACCTGTGGTTTGTTTGCAACTTTGCAAACCGAAATGATAATGATTTCAAGTAGTGGCGTGTCCATAACTTCGCCAATAGCGGCCCGCATCGGATAAAAATTGACTTGTGTTTGACAAGTTTTTGAGTGATTATAGAGAGGTCTTCAAATTCAAACTTCCATTTTCCCCGAAAACCCGAGTTCGGTTTTTCGGGAAACGGAAAATAGAGACCTCGCTGAATTTGTGTCAAAACTCTAGGTTTCAAATAACCCACTCGGATTTTCCAATGCGCAGATACAGCGGTGGTGGCATAAAAATGCAAATTCCTTTCAGTCAGGAAGAGTAGGAATTTTTTCATTATTTTTTCCAGACCTTCAGTACCCCGAACAAGAAAAAAAATATTTTGTTCAATTCTCGCATCAGCGGGTAAAGTCGTTGTCACCAATCACATTTACGTGAGCCAATGCGATTTTGACCAACGTTTACTTTTCTACTGACCTGAGGTCTATTCACTGCGTAAAATATTGGAGAGGAAAGCTTCTACTTCTAACTTGTAAGCAGTGTACGCCCCTGGCTGCCCTTTAGAATATACGGCTTTAGAAAACGCTTTTCAGTTTAAATGTCACTATATATTCACTGATTGTAGTGTTAAGATAAACGTAGGTCACGTGACGACCGTCTTCCATTTTACTACATCCAACATATCAATTAGCCGAATATCTTCCTTTCCCCACATCATCCAATAACATCCTTCCTTATAACACTGCCGCTGAAGAAAAAGCCCACTAGTGAGCGAAAGAGTAAGTATGCTTACTCACTAACAATAAGCAGTGGAACTTGAAACTCTATAGTAGTAGTATACCCGAAGAAGTGCCATACACAAAACCGTTTCACAAAAACAATATGTAATAATTAAAATTGTGCCAGCTAATTGCGATCCAAATTTAACTCAAAATTTAGGTGAGTCCTATTTTCTTTCCTTAAACTATATATTCACATATTGTTTGTTCCTCCAGGAATCGATCCTTGGAAGTTCTGCTTAAAATGCCGCGACTATGGGCTACTGACGAAGCCAACTCGTGGACAAATAATTAGGACGGCACCTCCACTTGTCATTACTGATGAAGAGCTTGAGCAGGCTTGCAAAATCATAGCCAAGGCATGTGCATCTTTCGGACGATAGCTCTAGACTATAGGTTTTAATGAGGGTTCCGAAAAGGCCTGCAATTAGGGAGTTTCATCTATTGCAGGTTTCGTGTTGCTTGATAAAGAGTAGGTATATTTAATTGCTGGAAACGAGATTTAATTCTGGAACTAAGAATTTTACACAAGGCAACGACAATCCCAATCCATAGGCTTGCATAAAATTATATGCATGTGTGCAAAATAAATCAAATTGGTGTCGGTCGGAGGTTTATAAGAACAATGAAATGAGATTCTCGAACAAATAATAATGGAAGCTATTCAATTTTTCATGCAGGGAAAGCTTTTATTGTTATGAAAAGAATTGTGCTGTTTTCGAACCTTGAATTTTCATGTGTCATTGTATATTACTGATAAAGGCCTGAGGTGTAACATTTCTCAGGAAAACGAAAAGGACCTAAAATAATAATTTACTTTTTAAGAGCATCGGGAAAGTTTTCTAATTCGACTTATAAACGCTTATGAATATATCATGGCACGTTAAATTGTTACCGTTTGGGTTTGAGGTACTTCCGTCGCTAAGTAAAGAAATAATTTTCATCTTCAGGGATACAGTTAGAATCAGTATAATCCATTTTATATGTACCTACGTGTATGGTTAAATAAAAACTTTTCTCGTTTTTTACAACACGCGTTGCATATGAGTTTCATATTAATTGAGCAACTTAGTGTACAGAAAGAGCAACCTCAACGTTAATTGTTTGTACATTCACGTATTTTCAGTCTATTTCGCGTCGTTGATTTAGATAAGCGTCTTCATTTTCGATATTCTTTTAATCAAAAGAAAGGTTCATTCTTGGGAGTTCTTATCAAAAATTATAGTTCTCTTAATGGGAGATAAGTTGAGTAACTTAAAATCCTTGCTTTTTTAGTTTTATATCAAAGAATATGTCAACTTATCACTGAACAGTCTTTTATTAGTATCAATTATTGTAAGCAATTTTTGCATTCCATCCTAATCTCCTTGTAAAGGAACTATTTTGCAACTTTCCTTGGCTTCTTTATGAGATAAAATTAACTGTCGAGCCGGATCATTTACATGCTCGATAAACTTTTCACCATTGAAATAATCGAGGTCAATATGCTTTGAATAATAATTTGCTAATGGAAAATATCCGAAGAAGTGAAGTAACCATTTCGAACGAGGAAAACAACAAATTCATGTCAAATTTTCACAAGCACCACTCCGCGATAAGGCTGCATAAATAACATCATTAATGCATACTTATACTTAATCATCCATGTGCTTCCATGATTCAACCCAAAACCCAATGCTCTCCTCATCTGAGATTTACTCCATTAAATGCTAAACACATGCTTACATAGTTACATATCACTCATTTTTACAGCTAATTAAAAGAAATCCCGGAGATTTGAGCTTTGCGTGTATAGGCTGTGGCCCTATGAAAATATACAGATACTGCCACAGTATTAGATTAAATAATTTATATCTCTACAGATGCCACATGTAATTTTGCAATTAAAATTAGCTGCATAAGTGCTACAATCAAGAAAGGGGCGTTACAGAAAAAGAACCTTGCTAAGAAGAAGTTATAAGTTATTTTTTAAATAAAAAAATAAAATAAAGCATATAATGCATTTAGAGACGAAACTTTGATGAACAATGACTGGGACATCGGCAGGAAGCAAAGAAATTGAAAGGCGATCCAGGGAAAATTTATATTTTTTGTCCCTCCTGGAAAATTAGTATTAGTTATACTCCCTATCAGTTCCTTATTGTTGACTCATCTCTGTGTTCAAGGAATAATACAGTTGTTAAGAGATTATATATGTTAGTACAAACCCTATGGAAAGCAACAAACAAAAATGTGATTAGAGACATAAAAGGAAACAAACATTTGAGCATTGATAATAATTATTGTTAGTATATATTTTAGGAGCAAGTGTTCATTAAAATCTTATTTGCCTGATATCTTCATCAAACAAAAAAAGTAAGTCAACTTTTCGGGTACTTGATCGACTTTCAAAAAAAAATTCAATGATATGGTGTTTAAATGACTACCATTCTGTCTTTGCATTCTTACAATGATCAGATCATTACATTTTTGTGATTATGTTTGTCCAAGATGTTGTTTCGTATCTTATGTGACATAATATTTTTATGTATGTTGTTACATATTATTTTGCCTGTTGTCACCTAAAAATATGTCATTGTAATGTATAGCTATATATAGACAAGGAAATATTTAAAATTGGATGGCAAAATGTCAATTAGTAAACAAATTAGTGGAACTTTTTACAATTTTTAGTCCCTATTTCCCTGCGTTTAAAATTACTATTTCATAACATGTAGGTGCCGTGGGAAAGATCTATACATAGAAGTGCATGACACATGCCGATGTAAATGACAGCTGACAATGAGTAAACCTCTCTCTTCAGGTGCCGAATATAGAATGTAAAATGTTGACTGACTTTTCCTCTCGCTCCATGTGCTCGCCATGGATGATGAGGTATTTTATAAGGGGTAAGGATGAAATTTCTCAGCCCGAATGATTGTACATGCTTTACTTATTTCACTTAGAATGTAAACTTTTCTGCTTGGTTACAACTTGTTGACCTCGGGAGGACACTAGTGGTAAATTAATACTCGTTTTCATGCTCAGAAAATTTTCCATTCGATTTCAAAGCACATATTTGTCAAAGTTGCTGATGCTTTTCATAGCCTTGTTATTGCCACTATAGGTTTCTAATAATTAATATTTCATCATTAAATCATACGAGGTACCTAACAACCAGTAAGTTGGTATTTTAACCCTCAGCATCCACATCCACTTCTTCACTTACTTATTGTCCTTCATACATTTCACATCTTCCTTTTGCTTTCTCTGCAAAGTTTACGTTTCAGTTTAGGGCCAATTTCCCGTCTGTCTTCATCTGCCCCTTTTGGTTTGTCTTAAAAAAGAGTTAGCTCTAAAATGCTGAGAACAGCCACACGCTTGACCAATTGCACCCCTTCTTTGGTCTTTAGGACCAAAACAACCAGTCAGGCCGTTCCGAAAGTACCAGATAATAACAATGTTGTTACTTCCCAGCAAATTTTTGAAAGGGAGGATAAATACGGAGCCCACAATTACCATCCACTTCCTGTGGCCTTGTGTAGGGGACAAGGTAAGCCCTGAATTTATTAATTATTATTAATTATTATAAAAATTATGGCATAAATTATGTGACTAAATGTCCAGTAAGCGTCTTTTTTTAAATGAGTATTAGAAGGGTTAAGATTACATGAGTTAAATGATAAATGCTGCACTAAGGATTTATCAATGCATTTAAATACTTTGATATGATACTGCATGTGACTTACAATGAACTTTGTACTAAGTAAGAACAGTAAGAAGTAATCCATTGAAAACCAATAGTACATGCTCAGTTTTAGTATTGTTTACACTGTACTACTCTTGTCGTTATGCTTACATAACATCAGTTGAAAGACTATTCTTGATGAATGAGAATCTCTGTACTTAAGATTAGCTACTGAGAAATTATTGTACTTGTAGTATTTTACCAGCTCAATATTTCAAAGAGATATTGTTAGTGAACTTGGTCAGGTTTATGACCTGATCTATGATCCATTCAAAGATTATCAATGATTCTGAGATGATTCTCTTATTATGGAGTGAATAATATTCAAGATGTAAGCCAATATTTTAAATGTAAACATTTTAAAATAATTTTTCAGGTGTTTATGTGTGGGATATGGAGGGTCGGAAATACTATGATTTCCTCAGTGCTTACTCCGCCGTGAACCAGGGTCATTGCCACCCGAAAATCCTGGAAGCACTCAAGGACCAATGTGAAGTACTCACTTTGACCTCTCG
Source organism: Spatulosminthurus flaviceps (assembly GCA_034693705.1). Lineage (NCBI taxonomy): Eukaryota > Metazoa > Arthropoda > Collembola > Symphypleona > Sminthuridae > Spatulosminthurus > Spatulosminthurus flaviceps. Next base: position 15,883 of record JAQFXU010001459.1, on the reverse strand, counting down.
AGCATTTTATTCGGATGTTTTGGGCGAGTATGAAGAATATATTACGAAGCTGTTCGGCTACGAAAAAGTTCTGCCCATGAATACAGGTACTTAGCCTTAAAACTTAGTATTAACCGTATTTTTTGACTTGAAAATGCACAAACAAAAGTTACACTGATTTCTATATTTAATTACTAATATTTAATTAATCAGGAGTTGAAGGAGGAGAGACGGCATGCAAATTGGCGAGGAAATGGGGCTACAAGAAAAAAGGGATCGCTGATAATCAAGCTAAGATTGTTTTCGCCTCGGGCAACTTTTGGGGTCGTACCATGTCCGCTATTTCGTCTTCAACGGACCCTTCTTCGTATGAGGGTTTTGGACCTTTCATGCCAGGATTCCTTACAGTTCCTTACAATGACTTAAATGCTTTAGAGGTAAAGAGCTATAGGAATAAACTTGTGCATATTTTAAATAATTTTAGGAGTACTGTGCAAGTGGGCAAAAATGTTTTTGCAAAAATGTGTATTCCGGCTTTGAATTGCTCACAATAATTTTGATGGATCCTAGGAGGCTCTTAAGGACCCTACGGTATGTGCATTTATGGTGGAGCCTATCCAAGGGGAAGCGGGAGTTGTGGTACCACATGATGGCTATTTACAAGGAATCCGAGAAATCTGTTCGAAAAACAATGTGCTTTTCATTGCTGATGAAGTTCAGACTGGATTGGGAAGGACCGGAAAGCGCTTAGCATGTGACCATGAAAATGTCCGTCCTGACATCCTCATCCTAGGGAAAGCCCTCTCTGGTGGAGTGCTACCGGTACGAATTATTTTTATTTAATTGCGTGAAGTCCTTGGAATCTTACAATTAAAGTTTGATATCAAGCTTTTTTCTAGCTTTGTTGTTCTTTATTTACAATTCATGCTTACAGTTTCAAAGGTTTTGTTACATATCTGTGAACTGGGGGATTGAGAATTATGGTCTTATTATCACCCCCGTATTATTTTAAAACTTGCAGGTCTCTGCAGTATTGGCTGATGATGAAATCATGCTGTGTATCAAACCCGGAGAGCATGGTTCTACCTATGGTGGCAATCCTTTGGGATGTAGAGTGGCTATGGCTGCCTTGGAAGTGTTGGAAGAGGAAAGACTTGCTGAGAATGCGGAACAAATGGGGGAGTTTTTCAGGGAGGAATTGCGAAAACTACCTTCGGATATCGTTAAGCTTGTTCGAGGCAAAGGGCTACTCAATGCCATTGTCATCAGCTCAGGTAAATACAGTTTTGCAAACAGTAAATATTAGTAGTAGCCCACTAATAAGTAATTGCTTCAGGATGAACCCCATTAACAACCATACATTAAGTCTCTGATTAAAGTAAAGCTTCCCTTTGGACATAATTGAGGAAGTACACTAGTTTAATGCATCAATATGGGCATCTACAGGGAAAATCGCATGACAAATTACAAGGAATTGAAATGCTATGCAATTTCCTATTGCAACTAATTTTAAATTTTGAAACAATTTTTTAGAGTACGACGCTTGGGATGTTTGCTTGAGACTGAAGGACAATGGTCTTCTGGCGAAGCCGACACATGGTGACATTATTCGATTGGCACCACCCTTGACCATCACCAAGTTTCAGTTGGAGGAGGCTTGTGATATTATTGCAAAAACCATTTCAGAAATATCGTCATGAGCTTCTTGTGAGCTATCTGAGCTTCCCGAGACTTTAAGGTTCTTCGGTCCATCCTCTCATCTAAATGAGCCTTATACGGCAGATTGCCTCCCCAATATCAACATTATTACATACTTCGATTGTGATGTACTTTTTACTTCCTTCCATCATCGAAGTTACACTGAATCAGCAAATTTTAATTTAATCTTTTGTAAAGCATGATAATGTTTATATTTTGTATTCAAATTGTTTATTTGTAGAACAATATATTTCATATGGAAAGATTGGAAATTCCTTTGTGGAATTGCAACTCCTGGATTTCGCAACTGTTCCAAGTAATGGGAAGTAAAAAACATATGAGTGTTTATAAAGAATAAAATAAATTATTATTATCGATTTAGAAGTCATCTAGTTTAGAGCTTACATGTATTTTTTTTACTGATTTGTTCATTCATTCATACATACGAGGACTTTCTGTAAGTAGATATACATATATATCGTTTCATAATATTGTTTTTCACTTCCACCGTAATCGAATCTCCAAGCTTCTGCTCCGTTACATTTTTTTACGTATACTTTCTTTCGTTATGTTTTGTAAATTCAAAAATTATCCTTGTTTTCAAGTTTCAAGACTCCATGCATTTATCTCAAGTAATGTTTTCTTTAAATAATCTCCGTGAGGCAGTTTAATGTTGAAAATTGCTTTCACATAAATGGTTTTTATTATTGGGGTCATAACGGGATATTATTAAAGAAGTAGCGAAATTGCTCACTTTAGAATAGTTTACATCACATCTTATTCCCATCTGACACATGGACACCACTGAATCCACCCATTACTCCTACTTCGTGAGTTGGGATCATATCGGGTGTTTGGCCCATTTGAGAATCTGTATCCACCGTTCTTAAAACCTGTAACGATAAACAAATTTGATCAGTGGTCACCATCAGGATCTGACACTGTTGGAGCCTCCGGGAAAGTAGAGGTCAACGTATTATGCTAATTCAGAAAGATGAACTTTCTCTTTGTATTGTAAGTTTGCAGCATTTAACCATGCGGGACAATTAAGTATTTACCCGTTCAATTTGTTCCTCTATTGTGGGATCCACTTGGACATCGGACCCATTCGAATCCAGGAAGGTCTTGGCTTTCTCCAAAACTGTAGCTTGAACTGCCGCGTGGTAGAGGGAGCGACGAACCCGTAATACTATCAGATCGGTCGTTTGCCTAACAGTGTAATCGGGTGTGAAGTCACCTGTAAAAGGATAAATCCAGATTTTAACAAAGTCTAGGTGTATTTTTTATGTGTCGGACTTGGTTCGGCTTGATACCTGTTGAAAGCAACGCAGGAACTCCGAAATAAGCGAAAGGTCCAGTTTCAAACATTAAATTTTCTTGGCCTGTTATGACTTCAACACGTCCTTCTAAAATCAGCGTAAAGCAATCCGTTGGTTTCCCCTATCATAAAATTAATCCTCATGAGTTTTCTTTGGATCCCGCAAAAAATTAAACTTTGAAATAATGGATTTAAAACAAACTTACGGTTTCATATATTAAAACATTGGACTTGGTCCCCAATTCCCTCATTTTTGAAATCCGAAACAGAATATTTTTCTTCAGCAGGCGATGCAGGACTGATTCAGAGATGTACTGACTTTTGAACGGCTCAACCACTAAATACATCCAAAAATCAGTTAGTGTGAATCCATATGAAATATATAAAGCCAAAACATTTAAAATAGAATGACGGAAAATGTGTAGACTAAAACTGCGTAAACTGTATCACAGGCATAAAAAATAACAACATATACACTAACAGCTGAATGCTGTATTTAACGTCGTAATTATTTTAACTCCGTGCTGTTTTAGCCTTACTTATTCTTCGTGGTTTAACTTTTATGTAAACACCACGATTTCATTAAAATTTTCTGTTTAATTAATTAATTATTATTTATGCGTCCAAGGACACGCCCGCTTATTAATGCTTGTATACGGACTCCTAATATATAATTAGCGAATGTGAATGTGGTCAAAAGTGAACCCTTTAAAGAAATTCACCTGTACTGAGGAACTGAAAGGCAGCTAGAGCCAACTGCGGAGAAATGCAAATAGTCTTTTGACTATTACGTATTTCGACAAACTTTGAAAAATCTTGTTTTTGGTGCGTTGGCATCCGTTTTTTACTTCTGTTGTCCATCCAAACATCCGTTTCATCCACAATTTCTGATTGAATCATCTCCTCAATTACATCCTCCAACGTGACTAGCCCAATGGTTTCACAATAAGGGTCCTTATCCTCCCGACTTGTGTTTACTCTAACATAAAAATTAATCACAGTCCGTTAAAACTATACTGTGGCCTATACCATAGTAGAACAGTAACGCATAAATAGGAAACTTGATATACCTTTGCACAAAAGCCATGTGACCTCCTCTCTTGCATTCTTTAAATTCTTTGAAGACAACATCTAAGGTTGTGTCAGAGAAGATGAAGTAACAAGTATTCTTATAAAATTCTGCAAGGGTCTTCAAAGGAATTCGATCATCCGGATCCACAAACATCAGATCTTTCGTGAAGAGGAGAGATACAATGTTGCTCCTTTCACCCTCATAAATTGGAATCCGTGAATAGCCTTCGGAACAAACAAGTGTCATTTACGTCAATACTGTCATTTGTTATGTTTAATACGGAACATTAATTAATAATTTTTGCTCCGAATTAAAAATGCTAATTGCATTTTGAGCTAACCCTGCTTTCGTATTTCCGAAAGTGACTCAAAATCCAAGACTCTATCCAGAGGGAGCATGAAGACATCTTCCAATCTTGTCATAATAGCCTCGACAGTTTTTTTCCTCATTTCCAAAGCCCCGGATATAATATTTACCTCATCCGTTTCCAACTGATTGTGTTCCAGCGTAACCTAAAGAAACAATTGTTTTTGTACATTTCTGTAAATAATTCTCTGTCTTGATCCTGAATAATAAATATTATTTATACAATAGCTTAAAAATAAGAAACAAAAACACAGCAGTGAAATCTTAGGTACACTCGAAATGCAAGTGTACTATCTTTTGAAAACATCCGTTAAAAGCTTCCAAATGCTAATTGCAGGCTAACTGCTCCCAGTCACTCAAGGAGCACGTGTGTTTGTATTTTGTTTTTGTTTTGAAAGAATTTAAAACTGGTTTTGACTCACAGCAATGAGTTCCTTGAGTTTTTCCCGATTGTAAACAATCCCTATTTCCTCTCCCAGAATCTTATCCAATATCACACTAAACGTGTACGATAAGGGGAACGTGATCAACATGATAAACTTCGTAACCCAAACGGTTTTGGCTCCGATGGCGAGACCATTCCTTGAGCACACAGCTTGTGGTATAATTTCCCCAACAACCACAATGCCGGCGGTGGAGAGCATCACGGCAAATACTCCCGTTGTCAAGTCATCCAAGAGGATCGTGAGTGTACTGTTTACCAGCACATTTCCCAGAACTAAACTACAAAGTAAATAATTCCCTCTTGACCGTAATGGCAGGATAGTCTTCGCATAATTCCTTTCCTTCTCCGAGCCTGTATTTGACAATATTTTTAAATCCGTTCGATCCAATCCTAAAAGACCTAGTGTGAGACCAGCAAAGAGTCCAGAAAGTAGCAAAAGAATTCCTATAAGTACAGCTTGAATCCAAAAGGGCATGAGGCGATCATAGGCTTTCACTCTTAACCATGGGTCAGGACCCTGATGAATCCAATGCATTTCCGTATCATTTTCTCGCAAACACAAGAAGTAGTATTCATCATGCTGGGAAGCAGGGAATGCCACATTTAAAAGAGCACTTTGAGCATTGGTACTAATCTCTGCAAGCTAAAAAAAATCCGGAAATTAGAACCATATTTTTATCCCATTAATAGAATTCATAGATTTTCACCTCTAATTTTTCGTTCATCGTCTTTTTCAGTTTGTGGCTAGCTTATTATTAGAGATGAATTATACAGACTCTTTCTTTTATACGCAGGTTCAAATATACTTTTTTTAAACTAAGCATTGACTCTGTCATGGTAGTTAAGACTGTTAATTAGTTAGGAATACAATTAACCTCCTCTTGTTTGTATAATACAATTTCCTTAAAGCACCTTTAAAATAATTAGGAAATTGAATTGTAAATCTAACGGACGTCAAATAAAGTTCATCTTTAGTTGAATAATAAACAACCTATTTTGTCATGCGCCACTGTCAACTCATTTCAAGACATGATCATTTCTTGCGCTTATGACGAGTTAATTTGTAATTGTTTTTCTAATTGAAATAAATTATTTCTTTTGTAATATTTAACTACCCTTAATGATACTTTAAATCCTAAGCCTCGTTCTTTGGTAAATATATGGAAAACTCACAATATTATTGTACGGTCTAACTATAACCAAAGCTCTGGACAATCATACCAGCATAGAGAAGGCTCCCGAGCTATTTGGAGAATTGCTAATTGCATGGTAATATAAACAAAAATACTCAACCTAGGAAGTACATGGACTCTTCAAAGCAGGTATTTTTAGACGCTGTTTTTATTTGGAGCGCTATATAAATTCTACAGCAACAAGTTATTATTATTGCAGCACAAGTTTGCAAGTGAAATCCAGATTTGAAGTTAAAATTAGAAATATATTCCAGAGTGAGCATCAAAAATAAATCTTAATACCCCTTGGATGCTACAAGTAAAGGGTAATATCTGTATTTATGTGAGCATTGTAGTTTCGTGGAGGCTTATCAATAGCAATGGAATTCTTCCTGCATTTAGGAAGATTCCATTGAAGCAGCTTTGCTTCGTCTGGCTCCAACGATTTATTCCGATTAATGTGTATGTATGTATTGTTATGGATTACATAACTTTCACGTTACGTAATCCTGCATACTTATATAGAACATAAACTCAACTGAATAAGTTTTAGTTGATGAGCTATCATCACAATCCTCCCCACGAGCCTTCAATTCAGTCGCAAATCGTACTACAGTGTGATTTGTAAAGTTCTTGCCAAAGAGTCGAACGGTGGACATGACATCGGCCAAAATGGCGGAAATTCCGTGCCCCTCATAGCTCACACCCTTTTCTACGGCCTGAAATGTAAAAATAAATGATTTTAGAAAACTTCGATTGTTCCAGTACTTGATCTAAAATCTCGTGAAAAATGATCGTACGGATAAAAATGACAATTTTATTAATGTACTTCAATCCTGAGCCCATCCACGTACGCAGTTTGGTAGTTCGGAATATACACTTCATAGGCCGGTGACTTGGCCGGGTAATCTGAGCGGGAGTGAGGCACTGCACTTCTACTCAAATCCCGATCCGTTACCCGTCTCTCCCGATCCAGGGACATAGACGCGCTGGAACTTGTTTTTGAGGGTGGGAAATCTGTTGCACTTTCCGGGGTACTTGTCTTCTGGACATAATTATTTTTCGCTGGATTTTCCTCCTTCCTAGTGTTGGTATCCTCACTTCCTAAAGGTACTATTAGCAAAGGTAATAAAGGCACTACACGACTACCCACAGGTCTATAATTATTGGAATTAATACTACTACTTGGATCTAGATTTCCGTACTCGCTTATACTAATATTAGTGGAGTAAGGTTGACTAAGGTAAGATATCGTACTAGTTCCAGCTAAATGTGCAATCACTGACTGAAGGGCAATTATGGGCAGGATTCGACCCATTCCTAATCCAGCAACTCTCATTCTTAAAATGAGAACTGAATTTCCTATCAGCACGTCCTACACTTATGCTCCTTGTAATTTCACTCAAAGGTAATTTTCCACTGAGGAGACCCCAAGAAAAAACTTGTATTCCTTTCTATTATTGAGATAATAAAATACATTTGAGGATATGAGGTATTTTACACGTAGACGCTCAAATGTGTAGAAAGAGAAAAACACTCGGTCATTGAGCATATGACAATGGGGTAAATAAACATTTTAGTCACTGAATCCCCCTTATCAGTAAATATGAATACGTGAGGTTAAACAGGATTTTTTCAGTCATACACAGGATTTTTGTGGTGATGCTATTTTTTTTGTCTCCCCCATTATTAAATGATCATTGCCGCCATTTTTCACTTTTTCCTCGCTCCCTCTCCCTTCTTTCCTTTGTTGTCTTTCTCACCAAGAGAAAAAAAAACGAACGTAATGAGGATTTCAGATCTTGAGATGATTCAATATTTTCCCCGTTTTATTATTACTGTATATATAACTGTGGAAGTTCACATGGAGAATAAACATGTCCTTTCATGAGATTTTCTTCTGCTGTAGTTGGGGAAACACTAGTTAACTTGTGAAGCGCTGGGAGGTCGTGGGTAAGTAATTTACAACTCCAAAACTTCGACTATGATAAATTCATCCCCATAATTTGCATTTATTTTCTACAAGAGCGTCATTTGAATGCTCTAAATTATTCCATCTTATCACTTCTTCATCGTCGACGGTATTCTTTGAATATCCCTGCAATTTTAATGCACTACTATTTGCAATGAAAACTCTCACGTGTATACTCATAGTGTATTTTTGTCAGCATGTGGATTTTTAGCAAGGTAGGGAATTTTTACGCGTTCCTTTAGATATTGAAATATATAAGGCTTTTTTCCACCATTACTCCTTCATGAAAGAAACACAAACACACACACACTGCACAGTAAAGAATGACACCAAAATACAAACAACGTATTGAAAGAAAGCTTGGATCAAACTGGAAGCTTATGTGGGCTAGCGTATATTTGTATCAACCTCGTCAACCTAAAGATATTTCTTGATTTAAAACACAATAATTAAATTCAGATACTTACAAACAAGTTATCAATCACTAGTAGCTCATTCAATATGTACAGACTCTTATTTCTTAAGACATATGTAATCTCTATAGAATTCTGAAGATTCCATCAATGTGTACAAGGGCAAATCATCAAAACAAAAATTTTCCCATGTTAGGAAACCAAAAGTTTAACTATGAAATGATACTGGATCCAAATTGTAGCCGTACACAGTGAACCAACGTCAATACAAGTCCATATCTTTCTTTACTCTCGTCTCTCAATATCATTCATAAGCTTTGAGAGAGACCTCATAAAAATAAATTAACACACATTCATCTCCTCCGAGTCCTCCTTCAGAAGAGGTCAGGGGTCACCATACAATTCTTTGGCGGTCACAAATCTTTAATTGGGATATATAGCAACAGAAGACCTTTACATTATCACATGATTAATATTTAAAAACCTATTAAAGATACACGGAAAAGTCTGAAGATTCTAAAATAGAGAGTGCCTATATGCGTCGACGTTAGTAAGTACAATAATACAATAATAATACTTATTATTATTCCAATAACATACATAATTTGGTGTACAACGTAGATTGTCTGATTTTGGGGTGTGAAGTACATCATGAGGAAACATTTTCAAGCAATGATAAACACGTAGGGAACAAAGTCAGTAAACTGCAAAAACATGATTGTGGGAACCTAGATTATGTTTACAATGGTTCGTTTGAAAAGGTAAAGTATAACATATTTATGGACATACTAATTAAACTTGAAGCAGCGAAACTGACAGAAAAAATCCATAGCTTCTGGTACAATCTTTTGGATCTAACGGAGCCTAGAATAATTCTCAAGTATTATCGGTAAACCCTCTTGTGGAGACAAGAAAATATCTTGTGTACAAATAGGTTTGATTTCACCATCGCCAGTACAGTGCAGTCAATAATTGACTTGGAAACATATGCCAGTTTTTGGTTTCAGTTTTTAAGGTATTGTCTTCTCTATAGGCACAACACACGAAACTTTCCATGGCTAAACGATCCAAATGTAACTGCACACCCATAATTCCACTTTCGCCTGAGGAAACCTTTGGAACTGGGCTTCTTTCAAGTGTGCATTCTTATATGGGGAAAGTGTAAAGATTTGAGGAAAAGCATTTCATTTGTTTCAGGAATGAAATATTCCTCCCGTGTATTGTTTACTTTAGCCTGCGGTCCTGTTAACGAAATAAATAGTATTGGAAGTTAGAGCCAGCTGGATTTGATTATTGTTACTTTGTTACTGAAAGCTTATTATTGTTATTGAAAGCTTCGTGTAACGTTGCTGGAGTTTTTAACCTCACCACCAGTGGTTTGGGCCTAGGGCTAAATTGTAATTTACGTTTACACCCAATGCAGCTTTATTAGTAGGTTCAGTTCGTTAAGTGACTGCTCTCTTTTAATATGCGGTTAAGCAGCATAGGAGAACGAATATTATTTTTGGCAGATTGGCAGATGAGAACAATTCTTTTATGAATGGGTTCCTGGGTTCAAAATGGGCTTAGCAGTGTAGAGCCTTGTTAACAAATGAAACTTTGAAGGAAAAATTTATATTGTGAAAGTTTCAATCGAAAGTATTGATTAGCGTTACTGAAATACTAAATACTATTTGGTACTTTATGTTTAACAAATTACTACAGGGGTAGTTTATTTTGCTACATAATACAATGTAAAATGTGGATTTGCTTGCAAATGGTTGGTTTTGCGAATGCATCAAAATTGCAAAGAACATCGTCAGCAGAGGAGGAAAGGTGATATACTTGTTGCATTTGCCGATTTTACAATGCCTACTCCTGTTTCGAGTACTGACATTGCTCATTAAATGCATTATGCATTTTTAGGATATAGCAAAGAAACAATACGATAACTACTTTGGAGGTATACAGCTCATTAACAAGAGGAAGCTACAAAGATGTTACACGTGTTGTCTTAATTATCTAATTAATTGTCTCAATCACGCAGTTATCACTTCTATCATCCAATCTCCCTTCCATTTACTCTACTCACTCAATGAGACTTTTAAGTGGAAATATCTTGACTACCTCAGATGGCTCATATATCATATGGGCTCATTGCCCAGAGGACGACAAAAGTACTAACGTACCGCAACTGCATTAGCATTGCATCTTCGAAACTTCAAACTAGCATGACCGGCATCACAAGGTAGTCTCTTATAATAGTAAATTAAACTTCATCTCACCACAACACTGAATTATTCAATAAGCAGGCGCAATAGGGCTTACTTATTATTACGATGCAAAAGAGAATATAGTATCCAATTATCTCACCATCGTATAATTACACAAAACATGCATACTTATACGGAATTATATTCCGGCCTCCATACATGTCAACTTATAATGACCACTTACTTTCGCCTTGCCAAGTAAGCCTTTTTTCAGGCATTCATTAGTCAATTTCAATGTTAATATGAAAAGTTGTTTGTAATTTACCAACGTAGATGCTCACATTCTTATTTCTCATCCCGAATATTAAATCACAGGTGTATCGAATCAATTTTTGCTGTTAAAACATATCTCTGCTGCCATTTGCCTGTACTGAATTTTGAATCTTTCGATTTTGATCATTTTCCCCTGCATACGCATATAAAAGTTTAATAAAATTTCATCATTTTATACCTTCTGGTATGCACCAACTGCAAAAATATTGTTTTCATTCGTGAGAAAATTTTTTTTTGAATGTGGTTAATTTGTCCTTTATGGTTGCACTAGAAATCGATTTGCAGTCTACATAATCGATTTTTCATAGGAATGAAAATCAAAATACTATGCTACTGCTTATTAAATCATTTTTAGTCTCATGCTCATCAATATACTCCGAATAGACCGAATAGCTAACAAGTTGAGGTTGTCACAAAAACGCATCTTCGTAAAAAAGAAACGATAACTCGATTCATTCTTATTATTATATTGAAATACATAAAAATGCATTGGAATATTCGCAACTATTTAATTCAATTTTTTATTGTAGTGTCATCCTCATCAAAATAATCTTATTCACTAAAAGCTTCATCGTCTGGATGATGATGGGGTTCGTCCTTATGTACATTACATGTTGTAAAATGCAAACAGTAACGTTCTGATTCTATTGGATATTTTTTACTCAAAGTTGCAAAGAATGACAAAAAGTTAAAATAATTTTATTATTATTGCTTTTTTTTGCTTCAAAAGAAACTGTGAACGTTCCCATCCGCACCTGCGGATGGCCTAATTGCTTGTATCAATATAATTAAACATCGAGAGTTTGTTGCGTTGAAGTCGCTCATAACTTTTTTGAAGCGAAAGCAGATTTTTTGAAAACATTAAAGAGAGTAATATTCAAAAATAGAATTTCTTTTTAATGTAATTCATTCAATTTTATTCCTCTGCATCCGCATGATAGCTTGAATTTTGAATTCCAGTTTTTTATCCACGACACACACACTCGACAGACCTTCACCGCACTGCTGATGAAGTTGATATTTCTATCATTTCGAGTCCTTCCTTGATTTTGATTTGACTTGACTCACCCAAAGTATTTCTCACTAAATAATTTGAGCCATAGTACAATATTCCTTGAAATCCTTTCCCTATGTTACCAAAGGCCAGGACCTAATCTGTCCCAACAACAGCCAAACAAGGAAAAACTCATAAGTGGTGTTACATTACAGACCTAACCGCAAATAACCAGACTTAACAGCAACGCAGCGTCAGAAGTTCGTCAGAAGACAAAGTGCAACAATGTTGTAGACATCAAATCCAATGTAAATGTGCACCATTCAATAAGTTACAATATCTACATATACACATTTTTGTGATATTTACTATATAGTCACTCGTTTCGTCATTAGTCAATGAATGAAAAAATCTATATGATAAAAGAGCTGAGGGGAGAGAGGTTCATGTGCATTCATACATTAAGCTACTACCTAAAAAATGATTATCTGTGATTGTTAACGTAATGGAAAAGACAACCGGAATATGAGTGAACTTGTGCCTTGTGACCTGTAACTCCACTAATACATACGTAAAATTGATGCATGTCGCCATTAGTATATAGAGAGTACTGAGAGTAAACATATATATGAGTACATGCATAATTATAATAATTATTGTAAACAAAAGTGTGATGGGTCCGTACTTCCATTCTTAAACTTGCATTAGCATGTACATATGCATAGGTACATAACATTGTGCTAACTACACTAGAACACAATATGCAATCGTAGCAACAAATTCCCAAAAGCTTTCCTTCTCGTGTGTCTTCATGCATGCACCAGCCATTGAGCCACTGACGACTGCTGACAATGAGGTAAAGTGATCAAAACTCTGTAGATAAGCCATCGAATGGATCAGTAGTAAAATTCACCATGATGGTGAAACTACAACAGGTGAGAGTGGCTATCCGCAACGGAATTGCTGTGAATCTTCTTGGACTTTTCTGTCTCTTGTTACTTCCTGCCTTACCAATCCATGCACTTCCTTCTTCACCACAGGAACGGAATACCTCCAGTGTCCCAGCTCAATTTCAAAGTGCAAATCTTACTTCCTTTCCAATAACTAAAAATAATCAAAGTTTGGAAGTCAACCAATTGAATCCTTTAGTTCGCAGTGACGCTGCTCATAGACTTGAGGACTCTGTAATCAATGTGTATTCTGTGGCTTCCGGAAGTGACCACTTCCGAGATGTGTCCCGTAATGAGAGTACGAGCTACGTCGAAACTGGACGATTGTCATTGCCCCAGTCCTCAAGAGCCCCGACATCAGGACAAGGTGAGCGAGAATTAACCACCGCAGACGCTTTATCATCACCGAGTTCCTTTGGAGACTACGGAATATCCTTGTCGCCTGTGCCCAGTCCTTCAGTCTCAAATGACAATTTGGAGAATCGAACGGCCACTGTCCGTGGAATTCGTATTGAAGAGGCAAAAAAAGGAGTTTCATATGAGAATAAAGGGGTTTCTGTTATTTTGGCGGACTCTGTCTCTGTCCTTCGGCTCTTTGGTGACCGAATCACAAGGCATACTATTATTCGCTTTGTTACTGAAATGGGTTCCCGCGGCTCGGATTGTGATGACCTTACGTCTACGAGAAGCTTTTCCGTGAGTGAAATCAATCATTATATCATGTGTTGTAAGTATATTGATTACTATTTACGTATAGAGCCAGCACATGCAGAAAAAGAGGCACGTATATTTATAACAAACGATTATTTAATATTTGAAGGGTGTAACATATACAACACTCGTAAAGGGACAATACCACCTCAACACCATGAACTGTCACTCAAGTCATTGGCTTGCAGAGTTTTTTAAAAATAACCTTATACATACTTTAAATACTTAATCAAGCACCTGATAAAAATATTTTGTATCAACCTCTGAGTAATCATGGACTAATCCCTTGTGTTAATATCTGCATGTGAATTTCCCCTTTCTATAACCCTCGTTAAAGATCCTAATCTCCCAGTATGCCGTATGCCTCCACTTGCTTGTATTTACAAAATATAAGTACGTTTGTAGTTATTTAATAATTATTAGTAGAAATTACCGATGTACCTTTTTTTGTGACAATTATCTCAGGGGCGAATTATCAATGGATTCAAATTAAAGTATTGTATGAAAATATGTAAGTAAGTGTATGCTTTCAATTTATGCATTTGAAAAGCACGTGTTAGATATATAACTTTTAAGCCTTTAAGTAACCAAATACGAGGGAGTATAAATAATTATTATCTCTATTGTGTACTATCTCTACTGTAGCAATGACAAAAGTTGCCTCTGCATGTTGTTGCAGATTTACAAATCGGATCTGACCCCACACTCGGCCTTAGCCAATATTCAACTCCCTCCCTTGGACTTGGGGGAAGAAACGTTTTACATTTGTGTTCGGGAGAATAATACGGATATGCCATGGGTTCATCAAGGGACGGACCAGTGGATCCAATTGAAATCGTTTGAGTCCGTTCTCCCTGTGTGGGCTCATATTTTAATCCTCCTAGTCCTTCTTTGCTTATCAGGTCTCTTCTCCGGACTAAATCTTGGGTTAATGGCCATCGATAGGACGGAGATTCAGATTATTGTCAATACTGGTACGGAGAAGGAGAGAAGATATGCGAAGAAAATACAGCCTTTGAGAGATAATGGGAATTATCTATTGTGCAGTTTATTGCTGGGCAATGTTCTCGTCAATTCTACTCTCACCATTTTATTGGATGATTTGACAACGGGCTTAGTGGCAGTTTTGAGCTCAACTTTAGGAATTGTCATTTTGGGAGAAATTGTACCTCAAGCGTTTTGCTCACGCCATGGTCTTGCGGTGGGTGCTCAGACCATCTGGCTTACGAAATTTTTCATGGCAATTACTTTCCCCATTTCATACCCTGTCAGTGTGCTCCTGGATAAGGTGCTGGGGGAGGAAATCGGAAATGTTTACAATCGAGAGAGACTTAAAGAACTCATTAAGGTAAACCCTAAATGAAATCATGCTTACTTACTATTACGATTTGACAATGGTTTTTGCACACAACTCGTTAAAATAGCTTCGATTGCATACTTCCTATTTCCTATTATTATTGTGTTCATATTTATTAGCTGAAGGAAATGCAAGGACCCCAAAGGTAATTGTTTTTGTTTTTATTAGCAAAGCGGTCAATGTGAAGACCACATTATCAGCATAAAGGCACATTTATTTATTTTACATTTAGCTCTTAATCCACTATAAATGAAGGTTGAATCATTTCCCCCCTCAAGTGTTTCTCGTACGATTCATATTGACTGAGAGCTGCTGTATGTTACCCTCAGAATTGACCTTCATGATTGCATCCTTAACATTTACATTGCATTGAAGGAACGTGACTTTACAAACCTTTTCCCTTCATCAGTTCAGTTTTATGCAAAAAGCTTGAGCTACATGTAAAGACAGAGTAATCCTGCATCGTGCACTAGGAAGGCTAAAATTTTAATTCTGTATTTCATAGATATGCAATGAATGAGTAAAACATAACTCATCCATGCATGTCCATAACTGACATTAGCTAGACTCAAAACATTTCTGAAAATTTATAGCTGGTTTCTGTTTTGTATATACGAATGCCTGAAACACTTCGCGCCACTAAATTTAGCCATTTATTTACTCTTAATTCTGGCCAAAAATCTGTCGTGTCTGTATGTATCACAACATTCTCATGCTTTAAAATTGTATTTAAAGGTTAAGTCATTTATATTTAGTCTGAATATTATAGTTATTTCTAGATATATAAGGCTATAGGAATACATATTCCTGCGAAAATCAATCATACAGCGAGTGTTAAAGCTAATTCACATGGACGCGATAGATCACGCGAACGGTAGTGTTCGCGCGCTCACTACCCATTTGTCATGTGA
>JAQFXU010001458.1:0-28861 GCA_034693705.1 Spatulosminthurus flaviceps | reverse complement strand
AAAGGTAGGGAGTTTAAATTTTCGAAAAATGGTGAAGATGGTTACGGTACACAAAAAAAATATTTTTACCATATTTAATGATACACTTCAGTTTTTGTCAAAAACGAAGTGTGCAGGGAGAGGGAAAATCTTCTATTGTGTGGTTGTGAGACTGCAAGATATGGTTGTCGTAACTTGGGTTTTAAGAATTGTAGCGGGAACATGGTAGAAAGCAGAGGATCTCACATCTCTCATGCAACTGTACAGAAAAAAGGGGAGCACACCGTTCTCATTAAAGAGGCCCCATTCTGTTTCACATTTTAACCTATACGTAAGAAAAAAGAATTTTCCTCTCCAATACACACATTTAGGATGTCAGTTTGTTTAGAAGATAACAATACTATGGGAGAAAGTATTTATTGCTTGGTTTGCACTAAGGAATACTTTCCTCACTATGTAGATACCCAATTAGCAAAGGGCTATTTCGCAACTTTTAATGCGTGCATGGACTTAAAGCTTGAAAAGTCTTGGGAGAAAGTTCAGTTTCAAAATTTTAGTTTTCCCTTTTGTGAGCAATGTACGGTTTTGATAGCTAATGTTCATGCAGTCAGATATCATATTGAAAGTTTGGAGAAAAAAGTTTTACAAACTACTTTGAAACTCACTGCTCTAATTTTAGAAACCCATGAATTGAATGAAAATAATAAGTTTGGTAAGCATTTCGAATCAGCTGTAGTAAGGATAAGGGAGAAAGTGGTGAATCGTAAGTAACGAACAAAATATAAACCTGATAAATATAATATTAATAGTATTCTTTGGAATTTAGTGCATACGACACGAACGTACGTACACGACGAAAGGAGAGTTGGAAGAATATGTAACGAAGCCCTCGATATACGGCTTTCACTAACGATTTATTTTGTGCACATTTCAGGTTATCAAGTTCTAGTTAAAGTGGAGGAATATGAGAAACGGGCTGACCCTCAGCCAGAGTTTTGCTGCGAAAATTCCGAATCAATTGTTCCCACATTTTTGCTTGATGAGCAGGCTAGATATGGTTGGAAGTTTATGAAATTAAAATAGTTAATATCAACGTGTGTACCAATGTATATGAAGATCGGGAAATATGTTTCATTTATGTAATTTTTCTAAACCTTTTTAGAGAACCCTTTTTACGAGAAATTTTCTGAGTATGTAGATGAGCCTGTGGGGAGAAATCAGAGAAAGCCAAAGACATTAGTGAAGAAAGTAGCAGATGACAGATACATGTACGATAATGAATTTCTATTTGTAGCTATTGGCGATGATTTTCAATGTCATTCTTGTCAGTATAAATCCAAAAGCAAGTATACTATGGTGCAACATATTCGGTTGACTCATTCAGGTAACACCTGCTATACTGTCGGACTTAATATAAAGTATTTTCCTGGCATCCTGTTCCAATAATTTAATATAGTAATTTATGTAATGAATGGCAATAAACTCACGTGCTTACTTACTATAGCTAAATTGAAGGAATCCGGGAATAATTGTCTAATAAGTGCTTATATAACTTTTGTTTTAGAACCAATCAAAGCTTTCAGTTGTGAGAGTTGCGGAAAAACATTCAAGAACAGTAAGACTCTAAAGATTCACTCAAATACCCATGTGGTTTCACCAACCCCGAAATTATTTCCATGCAATCTATGCGGTAAAGAATTTAAATATGCCAGCTCAATGTATTTCCATCAAATCTGTAACCACGACAATGTTAATAGCAAACGACACACATGTCCAGAATGTGGAAAATTGTTTTTCAAGAAAGCTTCCTTGGACTTACATGTGGTTTGTCATAGCAAAGAGACTAGATTTCAGTGCTTACATTGCGGAAGGAAATTTGCAAGGAGGAATGCTTGGCGAGTGCACAATATAACGATGAAATCCCGGGGATCAATTTTATGTGAATTGTGCCGAGCTTTATTTACACACCGGTGCGCCTTACTAAGTCATAAAAAGGTTGTACACAACGCAATACAGTTGATGGGGAAATCACACCGAGATATCGCTACTTCACGCTTATCAAAGGACCATGGCAAGACAGATGTTGTTGCGGATATTGGAAAAGTGTCTTCAAGAAAGTATACCAAGGAAAGTGACAGTTCCACTCGTTTTCGAATCAACCAAACAAACAATAAAATTTTGCTTGTTGGAGTAGATACTTTTCTTTATGGTAATAAATTTAAATTCATGAAGCAAGACGAAGAGTATCAATGCTTAACTTGCAGCTACAGATCCGCAAAGAAATTTAATATTCTCAGTCACATTCGAGTGACTCATTTATGTAAGAAAAATTTCTTACAACTTTTGTGTGTTATTCTCAAAGGATTCAAAACTGGCCTGCTTTTTTACAAATCTATGAATACAATCTTTTTTTGCAGACACAGATGATTTCATATGTGAATGCTGTGGAAAGTCTTACAAACAGCCAAGTGAGTTACGGAAACACCAGAAGATCCATGTTACAGAGAGCATCTATATGTGCGAGGAGTGTGGAAGTAAATTCAAGACCATGGATGGTCTACGCAGTCACAAAAGAGTTCACAGCAGTAAAATTACTCGAGGCTTTGAATGTCAAATTTGTAACAAGATCTATCAGTACAAAAAAACTTTGAGAGAGCACCTGATCCAGCATGAGAATCAACAGGAAAAATTATTCGAATGTTCAGAATGCCATAAACGATTCTGTAGTAAACGGTCCAGAAATTTCCATGTCAAATGTCATACTACGAAAGACAGCGAGAAACAGTTTTCTTGTCAACAATGTCAAGTAAACTTCACTCACAGTTTTGGTCTCAAAAGGCATGTCAAGATCTATCACAAGTCGCCGGCATCCTCAGTGATGAACCAATGACGATTAGGGTGAGACAGTCATAGCTTCATCAGCAAGCTACTACATACACTGTTTTTTTTTCACTGCTGCAAATAAATGTAAATAGTCTATATCAAAATGATATTTTTATTGGAATTGTTTGTAAACATCTTGTACTAGAGTACAGACACAGACATAGTCACGTAGAAACAGTCTTATCAAAATCGATTTCTTGTGTTGGCGACAGTCACTAGGGCGAGTCGTTAATTTGCTGTTAGGAGATACACAATGGGTTGATAATACCAAATTACTTAACATTTATGTGCATTAATTGTGAATAGCTTTATCGAAAATAAATGCCTGTTACCACCAACGTTTTGTCAACAAATGATCAGGTTATAAAACTTGAGACGGATTCCAGTCAAAGTCACTTCACGTGAACCTCGGATGGAATAAACAACAAGGGAATAGTTGACTATTGTATAATCATTCAAAAAAATTATAATTAACTGAAGGACAAACCCGAACTTTGTCAAAGTACAGAATACGTGTACAAGTAGCTTCAATTAAAATTTCTAAAATTTAGTCGGCCATAATTCAACAGAAATTAAAAAAGTGAAATAATATGTCGAAGGTAGAAACTATAGGAAAAACAGAATTAGATTTCGAACTGAAGGTGTGTACAATAACATATTACGTGTACTTGCTGGGGGAAAAACCGTTATCGTGTTTGAAAATGGTTCATATAAGGAAATTTCATTTGCAATTTCGTAAGGTCTCACAACAACGTAGTAAAGAGCCTGGTTGGTACAGTTAGTTATTTGTTTTTCAGGGAACAAATGCCAAGAAAGAAACTAGCATTCGAGCTGTCACAGCATCACCAGAACATTTAAAATATCCTACAATTCCGTCCCATTGGGAACCTCCAGAAACCAGAAATTATGCGGATGTTGATTCCAATTATTGTGACCTGGAACTTTCCAAGGATCGAGTTCACCAATTAAGAAAAGACTCTGACTTCTGCGAGGTGAATGAGATTTTTGTTGATGGTGATCATCCACTGGCCAATTATTTGGTAATCTAGTTTAATTTACCTAAATTGATTTTATTTACCCACTATGCATGAGTTTTTATATTGTAGTTATAATAATATTCAGGATTCTTGTATTTATTTGTACTTATGCAATCGTGTATATAGCAAATAACTGTAAGCTAGTTATTTAATAATTTATAAAAGCTATTATGTTTCTAGGAGCTATTTACACATGAACGGATTTTCACAATTATTATTGAAGATTAATTTAGTAATGCACATACTATGCAATGTAGTATGTAGTAATAGCATATAAGTAATGAACAACTGGAGGCGCCAGTTCAATGAACGGGTGGAATAGGTGTACAAATTGGTAGAAATTACAATTTATTTTTGTTAAAATTAGGTACTTGAAATTATCTTTGGGTACTTGAAAGCATCCGACCTGAAGGTCTGCCGTTTAGTAAACACTCAATGGAAAACCATAGCTACTCCGCACATGCTGTCACAAGGATTAATTAGTGTGGATGCTGATGACGAGAAAGAGCTGAGAGAACTAGAAAACTGGAGGAAATCGCTCAAGACCGTCAACCAATTTGATAAGAATCCAAGTACGTCAAAATACAACAAATTCAAAGACTACACACCATTCAAGAACTTCGTTTTCAATAAAATTACACACCAGTCCTACCCAAATATTGGAGCCATCATGGGACTTCATGTTGAATCTGTCATAGTCTCTCATTGGTGGAATGATTCTCGAGATTTGCTCCTTGAAGATTACGAAGATTTGATCTTGAATCAGTGTCCGAATTTAAAGCAGCTGAATATCCCAGCAACTGAGAATTTTAACCGAGCGTCCAAATTCTTCATGTACGACTACCCTGAAAAGGTTTTGAAATTGGAAAATTTAACGGTCTCCGGGGATGGGAAGCCCGCAGCGGGGTTCTGGAGGATAATAAATTTGAGTCCGAATCTCAAATCCTTAAAAGTGGATTGTCAACTCGTGGAGGAATTTTGGAAACCGGATCCCATCAAAAAAATCTGGAATGAACGAATGGATAATTTGGAGAAATTGGAATGCAAATCATATGGAAATGAAAGCATCAGCAACTTGAGCAGTAATTTCTGGAGGCGTCGAGAGTGGAGCCTTAAATACTGGAACTACGAGTGCTACGTCCTCACAAACGATGAAATACGGGCTTGCTCAAATCACGTTGCTAAAACCGTGGAGGAGTTCAGAATTGTCCTCTTCAACAAACGTTATGATCCATGGCCAACAGACAAGGGGAAGGAGTGGATAATCCCACCTACTAAGCTGAAGCATTTTAAACTCGAAATTGATGATCATTGTGAAGGACAATGGAAAATATGGAGATGTGCAATTGGTAAAACTTGAGCAACATATTTTTGTTAATTCTAGAGCTAACTTTCCTGGATATTACTCTGACCTCTTCGGACAGTCACCCTCAGGTTGAATACACGAGGTTTCTTCTAAATGACTGGTTCATCTATTATGGTTTGATGAAATTGCCTGTCATGCAAGGCGTTTTCGTCCGGGGTCATGAGGTAACCGAATAACAGTTATTCTTAAAACATTTTTAGCAACCATCGCACCTATTTACTAAACACTTATGCCTTCCACCCGACTAATCATTTTTTAATATGAAAAATGGATCGAATTTTTCAGTTCACATCTAAAGCTATTTTGAGCTTGCGGAAAAGGATGCTTACTTTTTGCTCCCTTAACTTTTACCCTTGAGATATTGAGATAATTCAACTGTAAATATGTCAAAAGCATATTATATATTATATTGTCAACTACACTTTCGTGGGAACGCAAACACGTAGAAGGTTCCAGGATTTGAAAAGCAATACCCAAGTTGCTGTTCATCTGATTTTGTGTAAACATGTGTAAATGATTTTGAAAATAATCTTATTTGGTTGATTCTGTAATCAAGTATTCATTACCTATTTGATGATTTGCTAGTATGCATTTGATTAAATAGATGTAATTTTGGGATTGATTTAAAAATCACATGACGCATTAATATACTCACACATGGTTAAGCATAAACAGAAAAAATTGATCTTTTTGAAGGGGACTGCTTACAGTGACCAAAAACCTTTCCTTTTTAACCAATGATAACTTGGCAAGTAAAAAAAAGGTATTGATTTTTCTTTTAAACGCCCGATCAGGTAAACTATTCTCACCGGTCTACAGTGCAGTAGTGGCTATAAATATCTCTAAATAATTATTCAACCCATGGAGATTTCTTCATCCAAAACATAGGAAAATAATAGCAACCTTTGATGTTTTTGAAATAAGGATCTGAACGCAGTACGACCGTGATGGATGAAAGCCTTCTTGTGTAAGAAACCGCAGAAGCTACACGTGGTAAATCATCCTTATAATAATTAATTATGCGTAAGAAAACAAAGTGAAAACATAAAACTGGGACCCGAGAAACGTCCCGGGGTGAAACTTGAGTAAATAATTGTTACACACGTATTATTATTCTCCAAGTGCCATGGCTGCTTCTTCCTGCGCGTCTCTCCTGTATTTAAAAAAATGCGACCGTTTTGATGGGATATATATGCTCTCTTTAGCCCTAGGAAAAATAACTTGAAATCCAGTCGAATTCTTTGAATTGTAAATAATTTTCTATAGTGGCCTACAGTGGATATACATTATACAACATAACATTCCGTGTATGTTTATTGCACACACATTATTATGGGAGAATCGTTAGGGAAAGAAAACAAGTCAATTATATTTATATATACATTTATGTCAATTGCCCCACAAATATTTATCCAGTTCCAGTTGGATTATAGAAGGCTTCGTCAACACTTGGAATTTAATTTCCAAGAAACATGACTACAGAAAGCCGTCGAAGGAAGAAATACTGGATATTAAAGGTTCTTTGATCACTGTATAATGTTTATTTTGGTTGTTTGCACTTATTTATGTGTATTTGCGGTTTTTAAAGTCCAACTATTTATTTTGTTCTTTATTTTTAAGGTCTTGTGTAATAGTTGTAGCTTGTGTTAAAGTTAATATATTTTGGAATTTTGTTAGTTTGTCCGTAATTTTGATGTTTCCGATGGCAAGTTTAAGTCAAGCTACTCCCCTGGTGGGACCGTATGAAATACACATAAAATTGTTTTACAAGTGTCCCTTTCAGTACCATATATTATACTATGTAAATGTAGCCAAAATCTCGTTGCCAAAAAATTGCTATTGTAAACATTCTCTGCAAAGTGTAAACTATGCCTCTGAACATTGGCTACTTGTTTATTAAATTATCTTTCTGCTACCCTTGCATTATTGTAATGAATAAGGAAAAATGTATTTCAAAATTATAAAATGTAATAACTGTGAGTTATTTACAAAACTCTGCAAAAGTAAGTATACTCACACCAATTTTTTTTTACAATAGAGTAACCTGGGGCAAAAATGGCCACCGGGGCAAAATTTGCCATAAACGGGGCAAAAATGGCCACAGAATTTGGGAAATGGGATGATAGCAGCCACGTGATTGGTCCAAATTTTTTCCCCGTGGCCATTTTTGCCCCGTTTGTGGCAATTTTTGCCCCGGTGGCCATTTTTGTCCCAGGGAACTATACATGTATGCTTTTGCGCCCTTCTTGCCTGGATCGATATGAGAAACAATAACCAGGTGTTTTGAATGCTTTTTGTTGTACATTCAGCATATATGCACATGAAAGCAAAAAATCTAACTTTATTTACCTCCCTTTAAACCTCGGCTGTTTGGATGGGTCTGTCCAATATAAGAATTTGTGTCGCCATAGCAAAATAACCATATGATATTCCACGCAGTGGATGAGCAAAGATCATTGTTGTAATATGTCCTCCCAACGATTTCTTCTCGTTCAGCCCCCAACCATGTGAATACTCTGGACGTAAATCAAGTCCTTCAAATTACAAATGTATCTTGACTCGCTTATAACTTCATTCATATTTTTAAATGGGATCAAAAGAAACTTTTGTGTCAAATGTTGTTCACCAAACTTACTGGGTCAGCACTGATCAAAACTGATTGAAATAGCATTTGTGGCTCCATGGAAAAATATTTGAGCCAGTTCTGATTTGTGATTCATTATTTAACGGGTAACGGCTCGCAACGAAAGTCCGACATGACAAATGCTTCAGCGTAAGAGTTAAACCACCTAAACCCACCGAACTCGGGTCAAACCCATAACAAAGGGTTTTCCTTTAGCTGGTAGTAGTAAAGTTTGTGTACAGGTTAATGCGACGACTACATTTTATTATCAAGACCTTCAAAATTTAAAAAAGCCATGAGGGTCTGGAGATTTTGCATTTTTGCAAATTCTAAACTCACATGCAACATTAAGTTATGGTATAAATTGGAAGCAGATCTGCAAACAAGTACGTATTATTAAAATCACGCTGTCTCTATCTGTCACAGCATAAACCATACATCAATAGCATGGATTTAAAATTTATTTATTTTATTCCATCTCGATTATTTGAATTCATGTTAAACGAATTTCTTATCATCCCGTCCTTGTAACTGTTTGGAATTACTTAAAAAATGTAATCCTATTTTTCCCATGTAAATTAGTATTTGTCGAGCATAGAGAGAGAATGAGAGTATAAGATGTGTATTTTCAATTAAATTCTACATTTCATATAGCCACGTATTTATCTACAGAAGTGTTGGAATGCAGCGTGTTTGTCAAGAGGGACAATCTAGTGGTTTAGGGGTTTAGAAGTGCGGGTGTTTGTGCGGTCAGCCAATGTTAATGTATTGTTTGGGATTTTGTTGAATGGTGTAGACAGAGGAAGATAACCTGAGACGCTTTACACCCGTCAGGGGAGATGAGGATGGACTGGAGACCTCAATTTTGGCCTTGGAGTTTAAGGGAAGAACGGAAGTTACTTCCTTTTTTATTATCCCCCCCCCCCCCAACAGTGTACAGTGTACATTTTGTTACAGAGTAAATTTTGTAAGTGGCAGTTTATTTGTAGTACTTTTTCTCATCTTCGGTTTTACTCTCTGTTGTCGCTTTTTTTACTAAGTATCCCTCAGTGATCAGTGCCAATGCGTGGGAGCTTAAACGAAGAGATATGCTCGGCTTGAAGTGGGGAATTAGACTTGTGGTTTTATTAGCAGTAATGGACTAAGGTTAATATGTGTGAGTGTGTGAGTGGATTAGGGAGGTAGGTCGTAGGTAGTAGGGGGAGAGTCATATGTATCTCCTTACAGTTATTACGAGTTATTCCACTTTGATTCTTCAAGCGACGATATGGCAATTTTTACAGATCGGTAATTGGTAATAGTATAATAATTATGCAGGTATTTATTTTAATAAAAGTGAAAAAATTGATGAAAACTACAGCAAGTAAATAATATCTGCAACGTTTAGTGCATAATAATAAAGAAACCATATGATAGTTTCGAAGGGGGTAAGTCTGAAATCGGTCGACCAAGTACGTATTAAAGCCAGGATTAAACCAAATAATTTACATTGTAGTAGTGAAAGGTGGCCTAGCTTTAACATAAGTGATCTACATTTGATCTGACCAAGGCAACCTGCTCTAATTACATTTTAGACAAAATCTAAATTTGGTTAACATAACTATAGATATAACTCGGCATCATAGGACATCTTTGAAAGAATTGTAATTATTGTTTAACAAGTAGGACCAGTCCTAAAAACCTTATTCCAAGTGTTGAATGTCCTTTGCTTTACACAAAACTCCATAACCCTGTTATTTTATTTTCATGAAGGCATAAATTGTTAAGTTGAAATCAGGTGACACAAAAAATTAACGCCATTTTAGCAACAAATGTAGTCTTAAAATTGTTTACTTACACTTGACGGCAGCTCTTCAATCTCAATGTTTACTAGCATTTGCAAAACGAAAACAACAAAAGAAACAAGGTGCCTCAACTGAATCAGCCTGCTGCTTATTACGTCTGTCAATGGGATGAAAAACGCAAAATCCTGAGCAGCCGCTGCTCGAGGCTGAGGCCTTTTTACACGCAGTGTCTACACATGCTTAGCAGATTGTGGGCTGATTGATAGTAAACGGTGTCCGTGTTCTCGCCGGGCATACCAGAGAAAGAGAAAACTTCTCCTTCACCATATCACCATCTTATTTTTATTCATCGTCTATCTACTGCTGCTCTAGACTGTTATATAGTAAGTAGGAGCGATTTGGAAATTGGAAGTGAACAGTTTGAAATTAAATTATGGTTTTTAAAAAGTGACAAACCATTCTAATCATTACAAAAGTCTAAAAGAATTTCAGGGGAATAGAACTCAAGTAAAATATAGTAGGATCAAATTATAAAAGCTTCTATACAAAATTAAGTAGTTCGAAGCGAGATTGGCGGAAGTGATATTGTAATATTTTTTGTTAAGGTGAAAGTTTACTGGTAGGGTTTTAATTATGCGAAGGAAACTAGTTTGAAGGGGAATTTTTAATTTTTAGTAATGAGTATTGTGGATAATAATATTGGTATCATCAAGTTATTTAAATAATTGGTGTACTTACTGGAAAGGGATAAGGGGAAAGGTTTTTGAAAGAGATTGTAAAATCTCGTTGAAACTGTATTAAAGTCGGGAAGGTCTTTCGGTTAATGAATTTTTGTGGCTTGAATTAAGAGGGATTTGCATACTTGGATTTATCTTATCTTTATGTTTTGTTGCATAACTTTTGTTATTAGCTTGAGAGTTAGGGTAAGAGATTTAGATTATATGCAGTTCTGTATATATATGTCCATTTTTACTTCATCATGAATGTTTATATTAAAGCTTTTTTTCCCTTTATTATATAATTTATTGTGTTAGGTATAAGCTAAAAGGGGTTTTTGATTTGTTAACCGATACGGGTCTGTTAATTGCTTTTTATTTTCTGTAGATGGCAAGTTCAAGTAAACAACAAGCGATTCCGGTGGCGGAACCTTATGGGGACATGCATAAAATCATCCTTCAGGGACTGATGGCAGCAGGCTATTTGGACTTGAAAGGTGTCAAAGCATTGTTTAATGCTGCTTGCGATTATTTAAAAGGTTTGTGGAGATTTTTAGTGTTCCATGACAGCAGGAATGTGTGAGCAATGGGTTGGCTGATTGCTGATTGTTGACCTAAACAAGCTTTTGCTGAAATTTTGGTGGGTCTGAGAAGGAACTGTTTTTAAATGTTTGTTTGATGTCTTCTTTATAGTTACGGACGAAGAACGAGTGGAGAAGACGTCAATGCCGTATGTACAGCAAATTGTGAGAGGGATTAATGAGCAGATGAAGCCGTTTGACCTGGCAGTTAAGAGCGCAAATTGTGAGATATCGGGGAAAAAATATTTTATATTCTTGGCTACAGCGGAAAAATCCGTCATGAAGTAAGTTTGGAGACTAGGGAAGTACTGCAGTTTTGTAGAGTTTGAGGGAAATGCTGTTATGTACTGTGATATAAAACCGATACAAATTTCTGCAGGCACCAGATTGAGTTCACGTCGCAGGAGATTGAAATGCTTCAGATATGCTATGAAAGAATTTTGAGGAAGTATAACAACTTTTCGGTCCCTCTTGCTGAAGCGATTAACATTTGGCGAGAGATAGATCTTCGAGGCTCGTTGACGAAATCCGAGGAACTTGTTCACAGGCTAATCGACTTGCAGTACTTGACCAAGTATCCAATTTCCAGAACCGAGTACGACGTCACCATAGGAATACGAGGACTAAGGGAGCTCGAACCTTTGTTGCTGGACTTCTACAGGGACGTGCTTAAGAACTGCAGCTCTTGCAAACTAACTCTACTACATGTAAGTGTCATTAATAAATTATGATAATAAAGTTTACTTCTTCACGGCAGATCAGCCTGATAATAGCTGTCAGGTCGAAAAAATATATTACTATATAAAAATGTGTGCTTGTTCTTGAAGGGTTTCCGGTGTCCCAAATGCAAAATATTAATCCACAAACATTGTTATGCGAAGTACACGATAACCTGCCAAGTTTGTATGAACTGCAACACTTCGTGGGCCAGGGAAAGAGATATGCTCCGCCGGATGAGAATCACTGATGAAATAATTGAAAATGAAGGTCCCGATGGGGATTTGTCGGCGTATAAATCTTCTCGGATAGCTGCTTCTACGGCGGTGGAAGAAAATATGCCACATCTCGAACCACAAGTTTCCGGGATAAGGGAAGGCACCAGAAAATCTTCAAGACGATAAATTCCAGACTAAAGCAGTAAGCATGCGGTTGGAATGAGCTGAAAAAATTAGCATGAGGATCTGTTGGTTAAACGAGCATATACTGTTTACTTTGTTCATTCGTCTGCACAGCTGAAAAGAGAAAAGATTGGTTTTCAAAGTCGTCAATACAATATAATTACTGGTTTTTAAGAAGCTGTGTTTACAAATTCGCTGCATAAGAAACATTCCAAAACATTGTTAAAAATCACATTATTTGAGTGAGGCCAATTGGACGAAACCACCATATTTGCTCGTCGATTTATATCTAGATGCAGAGGATATACAAATTTTTAAATTATTGTGCGTAAAGTATGCCTGTGAGAACTAGTACAAAGAATTCCGCTGAAGTAACCAAGAAAACACATAAGTCGGAGATCAGGTCAAAAAACAAATACATATATTCAAGTACTTATTTCCTTAACTCGGTTCTTATGATATCTTCGGAATCCTGCACAAATATTGCAGGAAATTCTCTACCTCAAATCTAATTACCATTTAAAATAGGGAAGTGAACTCGAGGAGTAACTTGCATTGAGGCAAGAAACACACAGTGTTCAATTAAAGAAAAGATTCAATATTAATTTTGAATTTTAGTTTTGTACTCAAAATAGTTTATTGGCAGCGGTAATTTTATTACCTTGTGTAGATGCGCAATGAAAATATTCTACTCAAAATAATACTTTTGTACCTGTGTAAAGTCAGTTTATTGAATTTAAGGGCAATGCATTTCACACTGATATCCCCTCCAATATTCTTACGACTTGTTTTATTTTACATTTATTTCTGAAATACAATCTTGTTCCTAAATAAGGTCATTATCATTTATTTTGTGTCATATATAAAGGTGGTTATTGTAAACCATCAAAGTTAATGTAGTTAAAATACATTTCATGATTATATGCAATAGTTACTTAATATTTAAAGGTGTCTGTATATATATATTTTAAGTTACTTAATATTTTAAGGAGCTATCTTGACCTAACTATCTGCTACTACCTAGCTATCTGCTAGTTTGGACAGAACAGGTTAAACAGAAAAACAATATTGTTTTACGCGACAGTGAAATTTTGTTTTTTTTATTTTATAAAGCAATTATTATTATTATGCTTATTATTAATCTGTGGGGTAATGGGACAGCTGCCATATCAGGCCCAAAATCAATGGATGATTCCATATTTGGTTTTGAACGTTAAATTTAATAATGTTCAATAAAATACGTACAACCAAAGCTGCTATATCCGTGGGTGTTATTGATGTTACAAGTTTTTGATTGAAAGTGTTTGTATGAGTCATCGTCTCAATGTCAATACAAAGGCTATATATTGTAGAACCAATTTGCAATTTTGACTAATTTAAGAACGTCAAACTCAAATGAAGCATGCGTAAAATCTATTTGTTTACCTGGATAAGCCCCAACCCTTAACAGTGTAAAGATTAAACTAATGAAAGTACCAAGTATTTTAGATGGAGATGTTTCAATGATTTTTTCAGCCATGTACGTAGCCAGTAGCCATAAATGATTCCATAGTTTCATTTCACAAGAGATTTAAGTTGACCTCAATATTTTATCTTGAACGAATTATTCGAGGAATTAGTGTGGAGATCAAGTCTTATGGATTTCACGGAAAAAGTGCAATTTCTGAGATCACATGCAGCATTTAATTTTGTGGGTGCATGAGAGATCCCCAGCATAGCAACGTTGTGAGCTCCATATTTTTAATTTTATATGCTATGCTACAAGCATAATGCTTGCATTCTAACCTCTAACTAAGCTTAGAAAGGCTAGTTTACAACTTGAAAGTTGTTAATTAAGTTGAAGAGCGACGATTCTTGTCTTGAGGTGTTCAAGTCTTGTTCTCCTATTTGCAGCTCTTCGAAAGAACATTTTATATTTACAGACAATCATGAAATTTACTCGTCCAAGATATTGATGAAATATTTGCTCTGCATTTTATAGACAATACTATACTTAAGGTGAGAATCGGTTCCTGAGATTTGGTTAAATCGATCTTCATCAACACTCAACAAGCATCATCAACTCGCAACGCTAAACATAAATCAAATCATTGACGGAGGAAGTAGTAATTGCAGCTATCAGAGGTTCATATAAAATTATACACAATCACTTATATAAACCGTGAAGGGAATACAATAATTAATGAGTGAAAATATTTTATGTAATTTATAAAAAATTGTTAACATATTACTTTGTCATTAGGCAAGCATCATTGGGATGTCAGTTATTGTAATATTTAAACATTTTACGTTCTCTCTCTATAGAGATAGTAGTAACGAGTAGTAAGTAAGAGGAAAAAAGTGCCGGTATAGTTTGTTGTTAGTGAGTGAGGTACTCGCACGAGCCCACAACGCATAATCATGAGCAGTCGCCTGTTACACGAAGAAACCATATCATCAAGTTCATAGCTCGTACTCCATCTTCTACACTTCCTTTCTCCCCTTTTAATTAATTTAATCCACCGATGAAATTATTAATCCACAAAAATACCACCACTAAAGCCAATCACAAGATCTGAATTTCTCAAATAGTGTAAGTGCCACAAGGGTCTCTCAGCT
This sequence comes from Spatulosminthurus flaviceps, assembly GCA_034693705.1. Lineage (NCBI taxonomy): Eukaryota > Metazoa > Arthropoda > Collembola > Symphypleona > Sminthuridae > Spatulosminthurus > Spatulosminthurus flaviceps. The sequence goes on along the minus strand of JAQFXU010001458.1, from coordinate 14,176 downwards.
GGAATTCTTGGAAGGTTTTTTTTCTATAAAAGAAACCTTCTGAAAATTAAGGTAAAATTTTATGATTTCAGCTTTCAAATCTTATAATAACTGAAATATAAATCCTGTTCAGTGCAAAACATTTTAAAATCAAAATTTAACCAATTTTCTGAGCAGCTTACATAATTATTAAAGTAGCTAACTCATTTTGAGAAAGGTTACGTATGCGACAACGTGCGATGTGGCATTGGTTGTTTATTATTATTATTGTTACTCGAACCGCTTGGTATTTCATGCATGTATTTAAACAGAAAATATGAATCACTTTGAGTAAAAAGCGTTAATGATTCTTCAAGAGTCATACTTAATAAGAACAGTTTTCAGATCACCAAATGAATTGGAGTATCGCTAAAAATAAAATTCTCTTACTTCTGCTAACAGAAATTATATAGAGCAAAGTGAGTGTTGACAACATTTTTTGCCAGTCATAATTAAGTAGTAATAATAATAATTATTATTATTAAATAGTAGTAATAATAACCATAAATTTTGATGATTCAGAATGACGCAGCCGTTCGCCACTGATATTTCAATGGAAGGTTATGGGGACATGCACAAAATTGTCTTACAAGGACTCATGGCTGCTGGCTACTTGGACTCGAAGGGAGTAAAAGCGTTGTTTAACGCAGCATGCGATTACCTCAAAGGTAAGGGAAAATGTTGTTTTTAAAAAAGTCATTTAATTCCTACTCCTACGCCTACCCAGATCCTTTTTCTTTTCGGGGGCTACGGAAAGGGTTTATTAATCAGATGATTGATGAATAGTATCTGATGCGGAAAGAACAGAGAAAACAGCAATGGCTTACGTTCAGCAAGTGGTGAGAGGGATCAATGAGCAGATGAAGCCTTTTGACATGGCCGTGAAGAGTGCAAGTTGTGAAATCACAGGAAAAAAGTATTTCATATTCCTCGTTACGGCGGAGAAATCAGTAATGAAGTAAGTGAGGAAATACGTGTTTTTCCAAAAAGTTTTCAATTTTGCTCTCGCGTATTCCTTCAATATCGTGAACTCCGATATTCTGTACGGCTTTCTGTAGACATCAGATAATGTTCTCGGCGCAAGAGATGAAAATGTTGCAAATTGTAATTGAGAGGATTTTGAGAACATACCCAAACTTTGCAATTCCACAGCCAGAATGTGTGAATACTTGGAGAGATGTCGACCCTCGAGGATCAGTTACGAAGGGAGAGGAATTTATCCAAAGATTGATAGATCTTCAGTACTTGACCAAATATCCCACCTCAAGTACTGAATACGATGTCACGTTGGGAGTGCGAGGACTCCGGGAACTAGAGCCTCTGCTGATGGACTTTTATCAGGATGTCATTCAGACCTGTTGCTTATGCAAGATGCTCATGTTGCACGTGAGTCAATACACACATGATTATAAATTTTTTTACACAGCCTACTTAAAGGTGCGATCAGATGAAAATAAAATTTCCAGTTCTCTTATGAGTTGGATAAATGATAAGTTGGAGGATAACTATGAAAGTTTTTGATGCTGGAGTTGTTGCAAATGTTAATTTGTGGTGTAAAACAGGGATTCCGTTGTCCCAAGTGTAAGCTTCTATTGCACAAATTCTGCTATCAGAAGTACGTGATCAAATGTCAGACCTGTAAGAACTGCAATGCTTCTTGGGCTAGTCTGAAGGATATGCTACGGAGAAATAGAGTTACCGATGAAATGATTGCTAATGAAGGTCCGGATATTGACCTTTCGGATTACAAGCCCTCTCGTATCGCATCCATGTTAGATGAACCACCTCATCTGGAACCGCAGGTTGCCGGGACGAATACCAGAAGGGGAGGTAGAAGATAAAGATGAACGATGGAGCGCTGACACTTGTCATATCGGTGTTTTTGATAGTAGAAATTAATGTTATTATCATTATTTATAATCTCTAAAGTTCCTAGTTGTTCGCCAGTAATGAGTCATCCGTAACCATACAAATTCGGTGCATTAATGGTGCTTTACAAGAACCTTAAAAATTGTTTCGATAACATAGTTTACTGTTTAAATTCGAATTTAGGTTAACATTCCATATACACATCCTTGTCATTCATATAGGAGCAAGTTTGAAATGGAGTAAGTAGTGTTCCTTGTGTAGCGTGTGCGGATTCATTACAGAATTTTCTTCTTGCAATTACCACCGTTGTTGGTTTCATGCATTAGCGTGAGATCATGTATTGATATTAACTAAAAGTTGGTCGCTTATTGATTTAAAAAATTCATGCATTTGTAATAATTATACTTCGTAGATGTGAGCGGTTAAGTTGCCAGGAGGTACTTTAAAATAAGAAATTTGGATGAAACTAGAATAATAAAAAAATATTAATACATATACATACGATCAATCGTTCTTTGAACTGGTTTCGCATCAACACATGTTAATACATAATCAACAAATATCAACCGGCCCTTATACATAACATGAATAACACATAACTGACTAGGTTAGAGAAAAAATCATATGAAGGTCTGTGATTGGTATTTGGAAACTTTAAAACCAAATGCATAAAAAATAATGACTGTATTGGAATTGGAAGTTAGGAAACTGGATATATGCAGTAAATCTTTTGTAAATTAAATGTTCGGTACATTTATTCTTTTTGAATTCCAGGGAAGAACGGTTAAAAATTCATGATTTCTATGAAAATGAGTTTTGCTGCATAAGTCCATAAAAGAGTATACATTTTATTTTGAGTTTGGGTCTTTCACGGATTAAAAATCCTCACTGCCGGCATCCTTGGTTGTAACTTCCTTGTTTGGGGGTTTTGGTAACGGCAGTGGACCCCTTCCCCAAACTCTGTTACAACTTCACAGGATGCAATCCTTACAGGAAACTTTGATTGGGCTTGAAATAGGGTCTACTTATAACAGGTTTTAGCATCCTCAAGGGAATGGACAATTGAAAACAAATCTTCAAGCCCTTCCAAAGATTTAAATTGATAGAGATGAGATGATTAGGGTGATGCAATGTAAGATGCTCCTGAAAGCGGAACCGCCTTTCATGGGTGTTCTTAAAAGATCAGCAACTTTGTCAAAATTGTGGGTTTAAAGGGCTGGTGACGGTAAAACCTGGCCTCGACTCTTTCTCTATATAAAAGGTTTAGCATGTTCATGGATAAATCAATCATGCAGAATGAAATGGTGTCGACTGGTCTTGGTAGATGCATTTCCTTCTTTCTTAATACTGCCACACGGCCAAAACTTGATAATTTTATGATGATGGAAAGTTGAAATCAGCCTGACTGCGCAGAAATGGTGAATGTTGAAACTCCTTACTCTCGCTCTGGAATAATCGTACTCTTGGACTGTAAATTTTCAGTACCCTGGACCGACGCAAGTTATTTGCTTCCCTGCAGCCCGTTGTCGTAGAGATAACTAACCCCAAAAAATGGGTGAACCCCGGGAACAGAAGTATATGGTATAAACGTTAATACCTTTATTCGAAGTAGGAATGCCTTGATTGATGGAGGAGGCTATGAAGGAATATTCCTTTACCAAGTGACTGTGTTTCTTCGATACTCAAAGCGAGATTAGACCACTTGGGGCACGGGTTGGATTCCTAATTTGCTTCTTCCCTATGTAATAGACTTATACAAAGTTGATGGATCAGGTCAGGGAGTCATTTGCTGGTTAAATTCAAATCCAAGGAGGAAATAGAAGAAAAGAAGACTTCATATTTTACAGAGAATCCTTGAACACCTAACTTGTGCTCTCACACAGTAAATTAAATGATCCTGGAACAGCCTGGCTGCAACTCCCCATCAGCGTAATACAATTATTCTGTCTACCTTGTGTAATGGTGCTTCTGAAATAATCATGAGCTTTCGTAAATTCTTCGATCTGATTCTTGAAAAAAGGTAGTTAAGAAGTTGGTATAGTTGCTTGTCTACGTAAATGTAGTCTAATTCCTTATTAATAATAATAAAATAGTTATCCAGTACCTATAGGACATCGCGAGGGCTTGCGATGGCCTTGTCGGTTGCCAGAAGAATTAAGGAGGGGTATCCGCAGCGAACTGGAATACTCCCAACCGACTGCTGGGAACAAGGTTAGAGACTCGTGTGCCTGTCTTCTAATTACGCCTTCGCGAATGTGTGTAGCTTGTAACACGATTTTGGTGACTACAGGTGACTAACAGGAACTGGAGTACTTATCTTCACACTTACTACCTGACGCCGGGGATGGGATGATGGGAGGGTGCGGCTAGAGGTCACAGACCGACAAGCATCAGTCCGTCAGGGATGGCTTAACGGTAAAGAGCAGGCCAAACAAACAGGGAACCCCGGTTTGTCTCGATGGACCTCGTAGAAGCCGGGATGGGATGGTGGTGGACTTGGTCCAGAGATGACAAGCGTCGTGACCGTGACACGGTGTTTACGTATGCAGCGATCCCCGCTGGCACCGGACAAAACACAGTGCGAGGACGAGCCAGCGTATTTCTCGACGTTGGCGGTCGGAACACGACCAGCTCCGCATGACCCCTTCACGAATCATGCAGTCGAGTCGGGTCACGACTCGGATACCTTCGCTGAGGATACTCGCTACTTTTACAGTAGGGAGGCTCGCGAAATATATTTTACATATATAGATATATATATTTTTGAAACTCTCAGAAAAATATCTGAGAGGGATGTTTTGTGTATTTAAAATGATGCCTTGTTGATATGATGGTGATGTTTATCTGCCTCTCTGACAACTCTAGCAGTTGTCACGGAATGCCTGGTTGTTGTGTTGTATTCCATCCCCGAGTCACGGGGGTACATCACTCTGGCTAAGTAAGGAATGGGCTGTTACGAACACATATCCTACTAAACACAGAGTGGCTGGGAAGCTATCCTGGACTTGTTTGTTCCTTCCTCTCTTCTACTGCTATTTTCTTTCCTTGAACATCTGAGACCGAAACACGGTTCTCAGAAGCACCTCCCCAAATTTTTTATATCGACCAAGAGTCACTTGGCGATTCTGCCTGAAGAGTTAACTTCACCTGCAAGCCATCTTCTCTCTCTCCTGCAAGCTTCATCTCCTTCCGCCCTCAACTTCTGTATCCGCTGACGGAGTCGCGTTTTCTCTCTCTCGGGATAATACTGAACAAATTCCTCAAAACAATTTTGCCCCCAAAAGCTATTTTCAAATAGCGAGTGCAATACTAGCAACTCTTGTAAAATAAAGTTAATCAATGCTTACGTAGTATTAGGGGTATTTCGTCACTGCGGAATCAATATTCAGACTTTCAGCAGCTTTGGTTTTTTAAGGACAATCAATCGGCAGCCGCACAGTGGTTACTATTTACAGCAGTTAGCTTTTAATTCTTTCTTTTCTGCTGTACGACTTTGTGAAACCCACATAACGACTTGGGACTTCCGTTAGGTTCCCATACTGATTGCAATAACCATTGAAAAGTAATCTCAAAATCAAATAATTTACGGTTTACGCAGGACCCGTCGCGAGCTTAACTTCATCCTGGAATGCCAAAACGGCCGCGTCCAATTCATCAATACCAAGAATAACGTGAAGCAGCGACGACCAAAGCTATTCCCGTGAAGCAGAACAACTTGATCTTCACCATATCCCGATAAGATGCAAAAATTGGATCAACGTATTGGGATATGCTGCCTCAGACAAGTTAACCACTGTCTAACTCGAACGGGGCCGACAACTTGCTAACTCTGCATACACGAGAATTTCACAGCCAATTCCGAGCCCGCATGTGGATCCACTGAGAATGGAAGCGAACTGTAACTGATGAAGATATGCGACCAAAAGACTTCAGCGTAGAGTAAGGGGGTTAATCCTTCAGTTTCATGGAGGACGCTTCTTTAGGACTAGGTTAAACACCTTAATGGGATTTAAAGCTGCATTTGCTGATGAACATTTTCCAAATTTCAACATCTTACGGCCCTAAGCATTGCCTGTTTTCGCGACCAATCAAAAGATGAAAAGGGATTAAGAAACGATGTCTTAGCTGATGAACTCGTGATGAGGGGTTGATAACTGCCTTTCTAGACTTCATTGCTTCTGCTTCCGTACGTTTTTGGGATGATACCTTCACTCTGATTATGTGGGGATCTAGCTTGATAGGTAATCGGACTGTTCGCCTTTAAAATTTTACTATTGCTGAAGAAATAGGAAGGGTGGTCAAAGCTGGACTGCACGACACGATCAGGAATATCTTCCTTTCCACATTATACCCTTCGTAATTCTTCGCAGGCAATCATCACGCTCGATGGCATTCATACAAGCATTTAATACTATTAGCCTGTAGCTGATGGGTGCTTTTACTAGTTGAGATACTTGAAAAACAAGGGAAGGGCGTAATTATTTTACTTCGCAAGGATGATATTAAAAGCAGCTAGTAATAGCTTCGTACTAAACCCCGAATCTCTGAAATCGTAAACCTCCAGGGTCGACTGTTCTTGTGATGGTTTTTTACTTGATCCTAACTTACTGCCTGCTGATTATACCGCATATTCTCTTGCAGCCTTCAAGCTTACTAAATCGATGGGAAAACTGCTAACTGGGTGCACACGCAGGAATGCGAGATTGAGGAGTTCAATCTTCTTAGTAATAAGTCAAGTAAGAATGACTGCCCGGTAGCTGCAGCTTCCAAGTTGCACGAATCCCTATCTTGCAAAAGGACTGGAAATACCAACTCAAGATATAAAAACTTTACGTTTGGGTACGAAGGCTTGCTTTTCATCAAGGTTGTAGTCTTTCAGACCAAAATCCAGCCCGTAATTATCTTGCTCATTCAGAATTACAGACGCTGTACAGCCAGAGAACGAAATGATCCCGTACAAGTTTATAAATGGATACCTAGAGTAATGGCAACTAGGTATCCACCCGCCACATCTGAGCAGATTGGTTCTACCAAAATAGACCCGTAGTTGACACGCTGTAGGAAATATGGAAGCGCCTAATCCTCGTGGAACCACTGCATTCCGGTAAGTACATTGAATGAGCACTGACGAGCCTGCAGTTGAAACTAAATTCCCTTTCCTCAAAGATACATGTGAGGATACAAATTAAAAGCTGGTATTGAGCATTAAGAACCTCCTTTCCTTACTCTTACATTCGCTCTTTCAAATACCAGGGCAGCGTGGACACTTCCCAAAATGTAGGATGGTAGTGTCCAGAATGACTTGACTACAATTTGGTACGTATATTGTGGTCTACGTGGTGAAGTGCCGTGAGGTTCAATCCTCCTGCCTTTTATCATTTCAATAGGAAACGGGAGTGTCCTCAATATTCCTTTGCAGAGCCAAATATTTCTGTAAAGAACACTCACACGACGAATTTCCATTCAAAGTTATTCAAATAAACCCTACACTTATGTAAGAGGATTCACTTTAAGACAAGTGAGAAGTAAACCTTTGCATTCAGAGATGTAACTCCAACAAGATGATGATAGTGTTGGGGATACAAACATCTACAGCTAGGGTGATGCGTCCTTTGAAAAAGATGCGAGTCGAGGCCGAGCAGTGATAAATAAAGTTGCGATGTCACCTCAATTTCAGACAGGAAAGGGCGAAAGCGAATGAAGAATGACAACGAGCCTTGTGTTACATGTCGATTGATGAACCCCGAAGGATCACATGACCGGAAAACTTCTCCAATTTTAATCCATGTATGAGGGAAACAAGGGACGCCGAGTGCGATGGAAGTAAATGCCATGATGAGACTGAACGTGCTTTTCCCATTTTCATTTTTGGAATTTCTCAGCCGCAGACGTCGACGACGCCGCGTTCTTATTTATTCTCTTCTCGAAACTGGAACAAGGAAGACTTCCCATCCACGATCGATGGAGGGTGACAAGGATGAACACATCATAAAACTATACAGAAAAGAAACGTGACCCGCACACAACTCACATACTTACAGAGGCAGGATTAGTCTAATTTTATAAACCGTTTGTGGTAAAAATTGGAACGGGGGTGTCTTTATACCATTAATATCCACTTCATAACGTAATTTCTTAGCTTCTTAGGCTGATAATGTATCACATATGTTGACTAAACGTATAGTTGATAGCATTTCAGTGCCTTTGTTATGACTTAATACTCAGTCTTAATTCTTCCGACAATCGAACATCTTGTCGCTACTCTATCTTCACTTAGCTGACATGTATCACCGACGTGTAGCTTTCTTATTTCTACAGACGAACTTCTCCCTCCCTTGATTATGTTTATTCCATATTCATGCCGCTGGATATCCTTCCTTTCCTCTGTTCAGTATTCGTCTGTTGTTTCTGAGATTCTGACCTGGGTAATTTCGTCCTGTTCTCCCTTAAGTAACTAAACGGCACCATGAACCTCCAAAGACTGATAGGGGAAGCACTAATTATCCCTGGACCGCTGTTTTCTTAAATTTCGTTGATACTATCAGCAGTCTCACTCTACATACTGGATAAAGATTCTTCCAGGGGCCTGCCACTAGTCTTCTCTACAGCCCTTCACTGATAACCTGTGGCAACTTATTGAGTCCTGAAGCACGGGGCCACAATGATGGAAAAATAATAACAATATGTAATATCCTATGAATACTACAGAAAGACTCGAGAAGTAGGCCAATTAATACAAACTGGTTGACCATCGTCAACATGAACTACAGATAATAGACAAACGTAGCAGGCAAAAACCTGTCTTTTTTGAATAACTAAGTTATCGTACATCATATGTATCATTTAAATAACATGCCAATGGCGATATTACGTAATTACTACGGAAGAACTGAAAGACATTAAATTGATAAAATTGTCTACTCATTCCAAAGCTTTGGAGCAACTCCAGCTCGAACAGTAAAACATGGTCGGATCAGCATAAAATTTGTCGTCATGAAAACTGGACAAATCAGATTTCCTGTGAAAAAACGCTCAAACAAACTTTCGCACACCCATTTATGATCCTTTGTGATTAATGGTATCGATATTATTGTGTATGTAATCTACGTAATTTCAAAATCCACTAACATACACTTTGACTTACACATGAATAATTCGTTAAGTACACGGTATTCAAAATATCTGCAGCCTTCTGCTTTATCAACCAAAATGGTACGTAAAATGTGCTGTTTAGTGGACAGGAATCAAATCATGCTCCCTTTCAAGCCAGGTACACTTGCTCTTGTTTCACTCCCCCGGACTGTTATGATGACGGCATTATGCCAAATATGTTATGTGGTATAGGATCTCGACCAGACCTTTCTATACTTATCCTGTATTCACAAAAGGTAAAACAACGAAGCCACCGATTCCCACTTAACTTCAACTCAATAACATGTTTTGTATCAATTAGGGAGCGTCATTGGTATAAATATTCAATGTTACTTCTACTTCCTTCATTAGCTTCGACTAGATTATCACGCAACATTTACAGCGTTGAATGCGGTCTGTGGGTTCTGCTTACTTTAGTGTTTAATGCTTTCGACCTTGCCAAGGCTTGAATTTCCGAATGCTCATAATACGAATCCTGGAAAACTCAGAAACACCCTTTCTCTTTCTCCTCCACATAGGGAGTACTCTGCATTAGACCGATCACGCGTGTGAACGATCATCTTAAACATTGGGCATGAATAAAATAATGGTAAACGGTTCGATCTTACTCGAAGGAGATAATATCGTTGAAATGTGTCACAAAATAAGACCAATTTTGTTTTCTAACGGAGTAATTCCTTTTTCATCCTTTGGCATACAAAGCCTCTTAGTTTGATTTCATAGCAGTTGGTGACCATCATCTTGGGAATTTATGTTTAAACCTGTATTTTACTCACAAGTGGAAGATACGGCGGACAATTGTTAAGGCCAAAATTCATATGTGACCGTACAAATAAAAGGAATTTTATATAACCTTGCTAGCTGTGTTACCATTAAATACAATCCATGTGGGTGAATTTAACTCCCAGAATAAAAATCATCTTCCTCAGGTTTGTGAATCCAACGACTGATGGGCAACTATTAACACCGCCAACATGCCTGTTCTGATGATGAATGATGGAGACCTGGCGCTAATACCAGTTAACGACCCACTTACAGATTAACCTATTATGCAAAACACGTAACAAAACAAACCCACGTAGGAAATAGGATTTCCAGTAGTTCAACCTGGGACCAAATATGGGTTGTTTGCTTCTCATTCTTTACGCGCGTTAACTTCGTTAGGTACCACATTATTGTCGCAGGAATATCTCTGTCGAATTTCTCTGGCGCAAAAAAACACATTAATTGTCCCACCCCCAACCCCCAATGCTAATGACCTCTACGGATATTCTCATGTATAATGGTATACATATTACCAGTATTGATTTATATCTTTTACCAACTACTAAACTTTGATCCTCGGAGCTTGATCCGATAATTATGAAATGGTACACCTTGCGGCCCTATGCGTGGTTTCAATCGTTAACGAATGTTCTGGAGCGGAACCTTTACCCCCGGATAAGGAAACCTGTTTTCTGATTACTTAATTTTCCCATGCGAGTGCATCCACCGTCCGGATTTTTTAGAACCTCGAGTTTCCAGAAGAAGATCTACCATACTCATATTAGGAAAAAAACCCCAACATCGAGCAGTTAATTCAATTAGCTACCTAAAGACAAATACAGAGGGAGAAATGGGAAAAATCTGGCACGGAAACTTATTTATACCCATGATGTTCTCAACTTATTATGTTACCGTCGTACCGAACCTCTTTCATTCTCCCCAGCCGTTAGCAACGAAGACGTGGAAGTTTAGGGTCACCTGACATGCCTACTTCCCCGGTCCCTGGGAATCAGCGGCAGCCAACCCATCACTTTAGAAGGCTGGTAAGACTGAAATTATTCAAAATTGCAAATAAACACACACATTCATGAACCAATCGTATATGAAAATTCACTTTACACAAACAATCGCAAATTAGTTGGGTAAAAAATTCCATTGATATATATATTTCTTTTCCAAGTATTCCTTTGTCACGTGAAGTATCATTTACATTATTCAATATACCCTATCTACTAATACCATTAACAGTCTTTTTAAATTCTTATCATGTAAATATACAAAATCATGTACAATTGGTCAAACAAAAGTGGCCAAAAAACAAAGCAATAACACCTGCCTTCACATGTAAGTATAAACAATAAAGTACACGCGATACGTGATGATTCTATCACCACCATTAACTAATTATCACATTTACCGTCTTAAAAAACTGCGAAAACAAAAAGTAACGAATGATAAAGCCGGAGCTCACTAGCTGCGTGTCTAACTCTTGACTGATTTCAGTTCATTAAAGAATGAATCTAGGCTAGATAAACAATTTTGTAAGGTATTATTCATGACAGCATCGTTCTCTTCTGATTCGGGTGATGTGCCCTGAATAGTCATTGTGAGTTTATAGTTGAAATTTTGGAGCTTTTTCCGTTTATCTTCCTGCTTCATGGCCAACTCCCGTTTGGCTTCTTTTAAGGAATTAGTTAAAACTGCTTCAGCCCGCAAATTGCTGCAGCGGAATTTTCTTCTCATCTGTCTTCGCTTAATAGTAACATCCGCTATCCATTTCATTAAACCAGCCGTGGAATGGCCATTCCCGTTCTCCATCTCGTACTCTTCACAATCCGAGGCAGTGATGGCATGAAATGGGGCCTTCATGGTCACGGTATTTAAACTTCTCGAGCTTTTCTTGGGATAAATACGAGCTCTGACTTACGTCTGAAGCTGGGAAAGCTGATGATGGAAAGGTCGCAGACTAACCTCCCTATGTACCAATTTACTCTCAACGCAACTTTTAGAAGTCGGAACTTGGGTGAGAAAATTACCTTATAACGGGACTCGGAGAGGTAATGATACAGTTTCCGTGAAATTTTCCACGGCTAAAAGTCAATCGACCAGAGGCCACAAAATAAGCAATCAAGTATGCTTGGGTTGTATTTACCTGCAACGAAACAAATGATCAATCGATTAGTAAAACGTTTCCTTCTTCCCCCAATCCATTAGATATATCATTACTTGCTCAGGCACTATACGCACATACTATACATTCGGTTCAATTAAAAAAATGGACACCTCGGGAGCAAAATACTGGCTCGAGCAAAGATCTCCTGTCAGATACTCACACTCCCACAACATGCGAAATAAATGCGTTCAATTTACTGCAGTCTCAAAACGTAAGTACTAATGACTTTTCCCACCAACTTCACAAAACTGATGAGAAAAATCCTTCCCAAAATGATAATCTTAATAGTACTTGCACTTAATCACAGTGAACTAAGCAGAATATGTACGCATAAGCTTCCTATTTCCAACAGTCTATACGTATACACGTACACGTTCGCACACTTGCGTAAAAAGAGGGCAAAGATTGCTCAAGCTTTACTTCTTCATAGTTCAGTTCATGAGTCCCCCACTAACTAACCCTTTCCCTCAGATCATTTCATACGAACGAATAGAAAGTTTCGCTCTGAGCTCTTCAAGGTACCTCAATCACTAACACTATACTTCTGTTCTGACAACAGCACAAGCTTATCGCCTCCCTCAAACTAAAATAGCACTCATAGAAACTATACCCTAAAATGTAATGTAATACACTGTACACCATGGCCTGTATGTTAAACACGAACGTAAAACCCAAGCCCAGCGTTCGCCATCATCCCTAAGCAATCTAAACAATGGTGCACATAAATTACAATTACCTAAACATCCTCAATCTAACCAAACATACGTGAAGATACAAAATTGTACCTGATCCCCCTCCTTATAATAAAACCCAATAACACATTAAGATTGAAGATTGGAAGCTGGAAGCCATCTTGAAAATTTCTACATTCAACATCCTAATATTCCTGAAGCTCAACTAGCTTTCATCACAGCAGCTCCCCTCACATACACAGAACATAGATTGAATTAAAACTATGAAAATTTCTCATAAATAGCTTATGCCAACGTATCTACTTTTCCAAATCACAAAACCCAAGGTTTTCTTTCATTTTCCAATTAAAACGGGCTATGAGGTACTATATCCTATAGAAATATGGCTGAAAAAACTCCCAACTCTACAATTTTCAGACCTTTCACAAATTCAAGCATAAAATAGACCACAATATAAAGAAATGAAATTGCAAGCCTCCCTATTTACGAACAAAAGTTCCTCGACCTCGCATAACAAATTCTATAGTACGCAACACTAATCTAAAATTATAAAGTAAGTTTAAAAATTAGTAAATAAATGGTAATTACCTGATTTAATTTACAGCTAAAGTCACACCAGTCTACACCGTCTTTTGAAAGTGGGGTTAGTAACTGCACAACTGTTTCAGAAAATACAAAATAAAATCTTGAGAGTGAGGAATAATTGATAAGTAGGAGTAGGAGTTTGTCCTTCCACGTCCTCCTCGCTGCTCACGCTAACCTCGAATGGCGCAGTTAGCAAATGCTAGTGTATCTTATCCCATGTATTGTATAGGGTGGGGAATGAATGTGAGTGAGGATGATGGCTTGACTCAATATGCTTCACTGAAAACAAGTACTGAATAACCACAAAGCATTGAAGCATAGCAGCATGAGTCAAAGCAAAGCCAGACAATCGTCACGACCAGAGGAGGATGTGCTCCTCCGCTCTTCCTTAACTAGTCCGTGCCCCTGCTACCTTTCACTTCCAACAATAGCTGTAGCTATTTTTCCCCCGACGTTTGTACCTTTCCATCCAAATTATTTATAACCTTCCTTATTTCTTTGAAGGGATATAGCACTGAACGAACTTTTATTTTGGTAGGAAACCGTTTAGATATATTTGAGCGTTGTAAAAGTACATAAAGGGATTTAAGCCATGACGACAGCTATCTCGCGGAGGAGCATTTGTGAGAGGTGTGCTTGGGCTCGTAGCTGCTCTAGAAAGTATGTGACGTCAGCAATGGTTCTTTTCCACAGAATCGTGTATGTGTTCAAAAGTAGCTATATCTTTAGTTTGCCGTATATAGTACTATGCGCATATATTGGAAATCCAACGGATGTGGGATGCTTTTGAGTGGGCTGGTGGGAGGGGATATCGGAGGAGACAACGTTAATACTCTCAGTGGTGGAGCCTTTACGGTGGTTTGATGCTGCCAAGGGAATAGGGGAGAAAAGAGGAGTGTTGGAGAGCACATGTTGCGTAAAC
>JAQFXU010001457.1:0-28894 GCA_034693705.1 Spatulosminthurus flaviceps | reverse complement strand
AAATTAATAATTGTGCCAGCATTTGTGATCAAAATTAATCTCGAAATTTCGGTGAGTCCTTGCTCCTTTCCTTATACAACGCAAAATGTTGTTATGTTTTTTATGTGAAATGCAATATTGAAGGATTACAAATTATTGCTTTTATTTCATTTATGGACAATGCAATGTATCATACATCAAATAAATCCAGGTATGTACATGTTTAAAGGAGGTGGGCAACAGTACTGACTTAAGCTCATGATAGGGATTTATTAAAAAGAATTGATTGTGTTATTGTGTCATTTCTATTATAAATAACGTGTTAATAAAATACGCGAATAATAATTATTAAATAAAACAAAACCAATTAAAATTACATCGATTCGAAAAATATATTTGAATTGAGAGAAGTGAAGCGAGTTCATCCTAAATATACCTAAATGAACATACTAAAAATTCTTCAGTTTGAATTTGAATTGAGACTTGTAGTATTCTAAAAATAAATAAAATTATTGTAGGATGTGAAATATAGTGGGATTCTAGATTCGAGCGATGTAGCAATTAGCGCCGTTTACATATACGCTACATACTAAATGAATAGAATTTTCAAGTCTACTTTGCATCAGCTTTCCCTAGCTGTTCGCCTTTCTCCGTGGCAGCAACTATGGCGCTGATGAAAGCATGACGAATACGGAACTTTTCCAGTTCAGCAATGCCGGCAATGGTGGTTCCACCTGGAGAGCAAACTGAATCCTTCAGAGCACCAGGATGTGTTTCAGAATCGTTCAAAACTAGCTCCGCGGCGCCTTTCATAGTTTGTGCTGCTATCTTTAAACTTAAATCCCTAGGAATGCCCATTTTGACCGCACCATCCGACATGGCTTCAAGGATAGGGAACATCTACAAAATTATAAGAGTAATTATTATAATACAATGCAACTAAATACAAATTATGCTAGCAAATCAATGTAAGCCTCACAAATCCAATCCCTGAAGCGAAGAGACCACAATATGCATTTATTTGCGATTCAGGTACTTTAAAGAAGCAACCAATAGATGAGAACATGTTGACTAGAGTTTTCTCTTGTTCCGCCGATGCTTCGGGGTCAATGCTGTAAACTGAAAAAAAAAGTTCCTACATTATAGCCCAGAAAATGTACACAATTATATAAATATCGGATCTTTAAATTTTCTAACATAGGGAATAATAGAGGGATAATCACAAAGCGAAGCTCACCAGCACATCCAGCCCCCACTTTCAAGCCAACATTTGGCATGACTCTTGCAGTTCCGAAATTTGCCCCATTCGAAAATATGGATTTTCTAAGAGTTTCTCGAAAAGTTTCCAAAGGGGTTCCAGCCATTATTGAAATATTAAATGGATTTAATGGAAGATTCTTTTTTAGACCAGCCTCCGCCGCAGCTGAAGGAAAATATTGAGGCTTCGTAGCCCAAATTACATTTTCAGAGCTTTCAATCACTTCACCTGTCGTTAAATAAATCAAAACATGTAAGTAATGTATGATTAATTTCTCTGCCTTATATTATGACATGACAGTGGGCCAGTCAGATCGTAAAACAATGATGGGTCATTTGTTATGTTAATTTTAGCATACATTTCATAAGTGATTTATTGATTTGTTATGAATACTTCGCATACCATTGTCAAAAGTTGTTGCACACCCAAGTTCTCTCCAAGGTATAAGCAAATGCTCCTCCGGGCAGCTCACGATGACTTGGGAAGGTTTCAGCACCTCTAAAAAAATCATGTTGAATCAAGCTGAACTGTTAAAGAGAACTGAATCAGTCCGTACTTTTCCCCCTTTAAGTGTTTTTACCCATGTTACTCACATCAGAAATAATGAAAAATAAAAGAAGAATGTAGGCATTTAAAATTGTACTTATCTGCATTAATTATATTAATTATTAAGTATTACTTTACCTTTCTTCATAAGTGAAATTCCAATTGCTTTAGCCATATTCCCGGCCCCAATAAATCCCAGGCACTTTGATGTCATTTTGTTTTAGCAAAATTATTTTCGAAATTCTTCTATACCATAAAATTCAAGCACTAGTAACGAAATTAAAGTAAAAACTAAACGTGACTAACGGTAAGTTCAAAAATCCTTGGATTTCCTTCTTAGCTCTACTCACTAGCTTCCAAGTATTCAATTCAACTAGCAACTACCACGAACTGTCAACTTTGAACCATTGGGCAAGATAAAGTTGTTTACAGCACTTTTGTTTATATATGCTCCAGAGACTTTTCTATTTTGGGTATTAAAAAATAAAACCTCTAAGTAAATATTGAGTCAGTGTCTTCTATAGCACTGATAATATAGCTAAGCATACAAGCGTACTCTTTTTGGTTCGATGAGCAAATATTATGGAGAATGGAGTCATAAAACTAGATCTGCTCAAACTATCGCATCAACCGTCGGAATCTACTAACTGCATAAAATGGAGAAAAATAGTTGATAGAAGCAAGTAGTATATGTAAGTAATTACTTAACTTACACAAATCTTTAAAAGAAGTAAAAGTACCTAAATTAATTAGATGAGTTCTTCCCCCTTTCCACCATGTAGCTTTTAAACCAATGGCGTTTCATTCTTTCTACTAGGGCTCGTATAAAATTGCCTACTTTGATAATATCTACGTCAACAGTTACACTAATATTGCACTATATGCATGTTCCTCAATATATTAACTTAACTGAGTGAGTAACTCACCAAATTTAAAACCGTAATGCATATTTACATAATACATGCATAAAATCAATGTTCTTATTTACCAACCCCTTTCGGGGTATTAGGAAAGCCTTAATCACGCTGTAGCTGTGAGTAAGTGTGGGTCATCGGTCCATCGGTCGTCTAAAGGTCTATTAAAAATATAAAAGAGATGTTGGAAGTCAGGTTCACCCCAACTTACTCACTTTGCACTTACTATATATACACACACACACCAACCTACATTCTCAACATTTGTGCAACATACATACAGTAAATTAGGTTGCAAGCTATATAGAATTATTATTTCTAGTTATAGTTTGCTTAACTTTTCCTGTACTACATAGTTAGGACTTGTCTTACATCTATAGATTCCGTGCTGTATACAATATACTGAATTTAGCTCATTTATGTTTAAAATTAATGGTAGAAATTAATTCATTGGATGGGTCCAAAGCGTCATGCTGGAAAAAGATATGAGAGCTAGCTCTGAATCATAGAATCAGAATCACAAGAATATTTCAGGGTCTTTCAGACTGTCTTTAACAGCGTTATCATAATAAATAGTCTCACAAAATTAAATAAGACACTTTTCTCAACACCAGATTTGTTTTAGATATCGTGTACAAATATTAAATGAGCATATTAGTTCAGAGCTACGTTGAAGTCGACACAGTACAGCATCCAAGTGAAATCGTCAATATAATTTTATAGTGACGACACACTTAAAGGCGATAAGAGCTGGGGGATTTAGAAATTCTATAATGGAAATTCATGACTATACATACAGTAAAGTGTCAATAAAACTCATATTTTTTGTCATGTATTGGATGGTCACTGCTCAAAACTAATCCGAACCAACAATAAGGATGAGGAACCGCCGTTCCAATTTTTAGCATTTCTGTTAACAGAAATAAGTGGTTCATTCAAAAAGTTGAACTCGTCAGTCAAATATCGGACAAAATGTACTTTTTTTAGTATGTATTGTTTGCTTAATTACACTTTTAATGATGAAAGTTCATGGATTCTTTGAGACATAATTTTAATTTTTGAGGCATAATGCCCCAGTCTCAGTTAGAAATCTTCTGATAGTGCGATTTTCGATCCCTATTTGTGGCCTCTGCCGCATTGGCACCATATGAAGCTTCTTCAGAATAATTATATATTACATTAGACATGGGAAGGAAGAGACCATACAAAAGCATTAGAAATTGAGGTATAGATACAGAGACTATTTAACAGAGAACACCTTGCCAACTTGCCATTCATTTAGTACTACGATAGTCTACACACTGCGACTCGGTGGGCGGTAAAGGTCAATGTTGGGACTCTTTTTTCACAATTCTCATTGCGATTTTTGTGAGGTTGGGGTTTGCGTTATGATAGGAGCAGGAGCTGGGATTGAGAATTTGTCTGACACGTCAAATCGTGGAGAACTGTGATCTGTGATGTGAGGAAGACAAGGTGTAAGAACAAAAATAATTAATTATAAAAGATTTAAAACGCCTTGAAATTGGCTTTTGGCCAGGTTTTGTGAGTTAGTGAATTTTAGTTAATTTATTAACTACACATCCGGAAGATACAAGGGTGCCTTGTTCCTTGAATTTTCAAGCAAGTAAGTTTCATGGTAGCATTTTATTATGTTCTGTGATTCGGTGGTAAACTTGAAAGAAATAAAAAATAATTTATGCACAAGTGACTCAGACCGGAGGTCGTTGGCCGTCCTGGCGTGAGAGTTTTTAGTTTTAAGCGATGTCATTTTTGTAATCATTGAAATGAGTTTGATTTTGATGTCAGTATGAAATGTTTACGTCAAGGATAATATTTGTGATGGTCAATTTTAATTTCAGGTGCTGTGTGCTTCTGAGGGATTATTGGAGGTCATGGCACATTTATTTCAGTTGGACACGGTTCGGTACGTATGTTGCTGTGGGAGCTTGAAACCGATTTGCTTTGTGTATTTTTGCCGGCATTGCCTCCGCCTTCGGTGCCCTTACTGCGTGTCACATGAAGTGGACTCACACTATTGTGGAAACTGTTCGGAGAATATGCCTTCAGCGGAAGCGAAGCAAAAGAAAAATCGGTAATATATTTGAATATGGGTGTGGTGGTGATTAGTAGACATGTATTTAGTGTCCAAGGGATGATAAATGGTTATTATATTTTTAGTTGCAATTCCTGCTATGAATGTCCGAGTTGTAAACAAACTTTATCGGTAAGAGCAACGACGGTTCAGGCTCCAGTGGAAGATGATCCTGAGAAGTTGGCTCCGAAGAAATTGTATTATTTAACTTGTGGATTTTGTCGATGGACATCTCGGGATGCTGGGATTGACGATAGCACAAGCTCCTCCGGACCTTGGCCGGATCCAGAAAATCCTCAAGCACAAAATATATGCGAAATTACAGAGTATTTCCGGGTTCTTGCTACGAGGGAGAAGAATGCCAAAGAGAAGAAATATGTCCATAAGAACAAATTTCTGGCGGCTGTGAGTTTTAAAATTTTAAAGTTTGTTGTTGTAGTTTACGAGTTTGGAGTGGGGGGTTTTTATTATTTCGACGTATTTATTGATTGGTCTTGAGTAGGAATTAACATTAAGAAAATCTTGGATTAATTCGCAATTTTTTAAATTGTCAAGGGTCGTCATGGTCTTGCTCATTTGTTACCAAAACGGTTCCCTGCTGCTAATCCAGAGGAAATGGGTAAGGCACTTCCTCCGCCGACATTTGTGGCATCCACTTCGAGTTTCGATGAGATTCCTGAATTGTCCAACGAGTTTTATGAATCTGATTTCGTGTCCGCTAAAGGTAATTTTTCTAACAATATAGTGATTTCCGGAAGGAAATGAAAAGTAGATGAGGAGGATGTGGAGGTTTTTGAGGACACAGAACTACTTTAGTAAAGACAGTAGTAGCGTAAAGTTAGTAGCGTGGGAAACGTGTGCCTCAGTGTCTCTGTGCAATTACACTCATACTTACAGCATTATTTTATTACCTGTATGTTTCAACTAACAGTTTTTTAAAATTGTTTTTCTTTTTTTTCTGTAGTCACGTCTTTGTCCCAGCGTTTCGGGCAGGTGGAGACAGAACCGTCGGATTCTGCTGCATTAATGCCTACACACAAACAGCTCCTCGTTAAGAGATCTCTGCGCTGCAGAGTGTGTGAAAGAAATATCCATAAACCAGAATATTCTCCGGTGTCCATTAAATTCAAAATACAACTTAATGCGTACTATCACGTCCCACAAGTCCGTCTCATGGCACCACTTCCAGCACCCATAAAGCCTGGAGACAGGGCTAGGATTATACTCCGTCTAGCAAACCCAACTCAGTTTCCCACTTCAATCAAATTCCTACCTTTTGCTTGGGTGCCTTTAAAAAAATTGGATGATCCTCCTGTATTAACTGAGACCATGTCCTTATCTCCAGAAGAAAGTAAAATTATTCTCCCAGGTACTCACACTAGTGAGTCATCCACAGATGCACAGAGTGCAAATGCGTCATCCCAAATGATGAAGGAAATTCATGTGCTACCTATACGTAACGAATCTTTTAAAATCAATTGTCGTCTTGATCCCCCTGATGAGGAAGTTGTTTTACCACCCAGGGACGAAACTTCAGAATTTGATGACTTTGCCGACACGCCGGATTTCAACGATGATGTGACGTTGGTTCCATGGAGGAAAGCTAATAAGGCTGCTGTATTTTTGGATGTTGTCATGGACAAGGAATCTTCCGAGGAGGATCCACCTGTCTTGGGGCTAACTATCGAGTATGACTACGTTAACACGATTTTAGCGCTTGAAAACAAACAGGGACCTCAAAAAGTCCGATTGCAAACGCATTTGTTGATTTCTTTGGGTAGAAGTCCGCAGTAAATGGAAAGAAGAAAATTTTGCATAGAATAATTTTTTGAAGCTTCACCGTCTGATATACATAATTGATTGTGTATGTATTTATTATAGAAAATTACTATGATTACGAAACACCTTGAAGCTTTCTCATATTAAATCATTTCCCTTATAACTAAGTCTTACATAACCAATAATAATAATTATTGTTCTTGAAAGATGTTTCGCTTTTCACATTGACATCTGAAATGAATGCAGCTTCAAAAACTACTACAGTAAAAATATTAATGCAACTGCAAATCTCTTTATGTCATTCACGCTATTATTACTTGCATAATGTAAACGCTATAAATGCTGTAAAAATACCATGTAAGCAAGTAATCCTCGAACTGCAAGTATGTATATTCCTTTAAAATGATGTTGATAGTATTTTTAGTTTGTAGTCTCCACAACTAATGTTCAAGGTTTTGGTATGTCATATTAAATTCTTTGTTAGCTATAAAAATGTTTTGAAGGTATTTTATTCGAAAATTTCATGGCGGAGCAAAGAATACAAGTTTAGTTTACAGATTCAACGTCACAATATTTTAACAATCAATTCATTCACTGATTCATTCGTCAATTTAAAAATAAGTCACAATAATTGGCACTTAAAGGAAAGGTCTCTATTATTTGTATCAGTCAACCAGTAATATTTTGTAGTCACAAAATCGTGTCATGTGGATTAACCTAGATGATAATAATTTTTGCATTCATCTAAAAATGCATTACAGTTAAGAGTGATTTGTCCTGAACAGATTATTTATCAATAGAGATCTTGTCGTGTGAAGGAGGTATCGGAATATATATATACGTAAATACTTTATAAATGTCCTGAATTAAATTAAGATTTGTAATTTCAAGCAATGCCTGCTTTCTGTAATCCGTGGAAGTATAAATATGAAATTATCGTCATTTAGGTCAAAATCAACAACAAAACTCGAATAACAGAAGGTGTGCAATGCAACGGCCCATATTTACACAAAAATAATAATTTAGTCTAAATATTTTGTAAAATCTATTTTCTGTAATCCTACGAAGATTTCTTCATAGAAAAAGAGTTCGTAAGGTTGCAAGTAAATTTCTTACAGGCCGGTTTCTCCATGTAAGCTTTAGCAACTCGTCTCATGGATTTGGGTAAATGTGGTTCCCATTGGAGAAAAATTCTGCAAAATTAGAATACATTATTAAAATTGTAATCCAACTTCCCCAATCTTCCAAAATTTTAAAAATAATAGCTATTGCAAGACCCACTTCGTCAAAGCCTTATCCAAGAACGTCCCCTTATTGAACCGACTTAGCTCACAGGAGAACCTCTCAATACATTTGTCACTCTCAAGTACGGTTCGAGCTAATGAAGCCACTTCAGAGAAGTACGAAGTCTCAAAAGCTCTTCCTGTTGGGTTTGATGGAATCGTGATTACTGGGATGGGTAAAAACAGCAAGATCAAAGGCAACGCGAGAAGCAATGGAAGGCCAAGGACCAGCAATGGCAATAGCGTGCTTCCTTTCAAGAAACCCAGAATTCCCAATCCTTTGAGTCCCTTCAATCCCAAAAGGCCACCTAAACCACTCAGTCCTCCCAGTCCACCTCCGATTCCGCTCAAGGAAGTTCCAACACTTTCCATGTCGTACACTAAAGTAAGTTACAATAATAATTATTGCAAAAAAGCAAATTAACATCAAAACTTTATAATCTACAACATCTCCATAATCCGTTTAAATTATTATTATTCTTTTTAATTTCAGATTCCAAGTTAAAAAAACTAACCATCGTCCCCAGCAAAAATCGATGGTGTATTGTACGCCGCTGCTGTATGTGCTTGCCCGTTATAAGCCATGGGTTGATTCGCATACCCAGATCCACCCTCCAAAGGATAGCCATAATCTTGTGCCGCATCCGTATAGGAATCTCTACTTAAAGCAGCGTACCTTCCAGGATTGATTTTTGAGTTGGTCCGAACCGGGTAATAATAAGTGGCCCGGTACTGATTGTCACTCGCACTTGTCAATAATTGTTGTTGTTGAGTATCCACAGGAAGTACTTCATTTTGTAACTGCTGCTGCTGTTGCTGTTGGCTTTGGCTACTATGAAGTGCACTCGTAGCAATGCTCGCAATCGAAGAGGAATAAATTTGTCCAGCAGAGGCCAGAATTACGAGGAAAATCCCACAAGCCTTCCTTGCCATCATTTTTCAGGTTATTATTTCTATCCCAAGTCTGATCACCAAATGATTGCAACTTTTTGATTACGAGCTTGATCCTTTTGTTCGTCACAGTTAAATAATTTCTTATTCTCACAGTTGTCACAGAAAATCCCTTAATGATGGAAGGGTGGTGAGCTGAATTAGACCAAGGATTTGTCAGGAGATGATCTTCATCACCCGATCATTTACAAGAGACAGAGAGATGCTGGTGGTGGGAAAAAGTTTATATATAGTCTTGGCCTGACCCATCCCACAACCTCTTCATCATCCCTGATCATGACCCACAGAGAAAAAGATCCGTGCCGGAAACATCTTGAGAGATGCATAACTTTTATTGGAAATGATTCCCTTGGATGATTCATCCGCTACACGTCCGAACGTTTGTCTTTATAGGTGGGCAAGCGACATTGTGCTAAATGTCCATCCGTCCCCGCTGGCTCTGTCATCTCTCTACAGACTTTTCCCTTGAAATCCTTCACATGATTTTCTTTATATAGAACTCATGTAATTACTCATTTAGCTACAAAGGCTATATACAACATAGTCCAAATAGTAACACCATCTCCTTAGTGTCACAGAGAGTACAAAAAAAATATCTCATCCTTCACCCATTGCCAAAAGCTTCCAAACCCCTTTAAACTCCTTGTCAGCCACGAGTCCATAACAATGACCAAGTCAAGCGTAACAATAGAAAAAATGTCTAAAGAATCCCTTTGAGTACATCCGTTCAATCAACTCTCCTCTTCTTCCTTTAAGTAGCAGCTACAAATTACAAATGGGATGAATGCGTGAGGTGTTTAAATAATTCTCTACGGATGTAATTACACTCAATTCATTATCAATGGATTGTGGTCAACTTCTTCTCATTTTAGTTGCTCTCTCCTTGTCAGACACATCAGTGGAGACATTCCTAAAAATACACCCGCATTTTCTATATCTCCGTTGTACGCCTGTACTCACTGCGTGTATAAACCTAAGCTTCTTTCTAACAGATCAATTTTGACAAAGTTATATTTCTTCGTGTTTTCACATACATTACACCTCGCTTTCTCTCCTGAGCTGAGACACATAAGTACTGGTCATTTGTCATGTGTCCGGTTGTCCTTGCCCAATGACCCAAAATTCTCCCGGAAACGATCTCTATATTACCCTTTCCTATCTCTTATTGCTACTCTTTAAATACTTACAGACCCCTATAAAATGTGACTCCAAGCTTATTGATATTTATGTACAACCAATTACAAACTTTCCCCTGTGGTCAAAGGATTACTTTTGACACTCGAAGTAAGACTGCAGATTTTCAGCTTCCAACAGTCCATTTTGCTTAAGCATCGATCTGCAAGTCTTTTTTGCTCATAGTGCCCCTTATCGTTCAAATATTCCTGCAAAAAAATTCAAAAAAGTCAGGGTCAGGAAAAGTTTGACAAAATTTTGTTTTTGTAGAGATTTTTGTAAAATCCTCAGTTTCACACTAAATCACCCAAAATTCCTATAAAAACAAGGAAAAATTTGTGTCATATCCACCAAAAATTATTTCCCATTGCATTTGCCCCTACAAAATGAAACCCCACCACAGTGCGGTTTTAGTGTAAAATAATATAGCGTTATGGCAAGGAAACTATCCCTTCCCGTGTAGGATCCCCCTACAATAATTCTACGTATGCCCATACGTACCTTGACCACAAAATCTCCCAAAAAGTTACATGATAAAAGTATACGTACTACACTATTGTTAGAGTAATAACGTGGATCCAATTGATTAGTTACATGGAGAGCGAACCGTTTGTTTCTATTTGATTGCAATGGAGTGTGTTTACAAGCCTGAGAAAAAAAGTATGTTAGTGGAAGACAGAAACATTTTTTTTTCAATCATCCATCGGCGCATCATTACACTCTCAAGGGTTGCCGGTCCAAAAACTTCCCTGTACCTTTATATGTTACTCACAGGCATTTTGCATTTCAATTGACAATCATCATGATAAATCATTGTTCACCTTCCTTAATCTCCCTTTGGCTGTCAAGAGTATCCCTACTTATATATTGTGTACATGTATTATATAGGAGTCTATTGCACGTATAAAAAGAAGCTCTTAAAATGTAAACGGCCTTCATCGGGTTAAACGTCTCCGGTCAAGCGAGTCAATCCTCATGCAATGCCTCATTACCTTATTCTATTTAATTTTAGCCAACTTGGAAAAGGGTGATTCTAATAGATAATTATCGGTCGGATGGGTCTACACTTTAGCACTACAGTGTTTAATAGCCTACATTATTTGCGTCCAACAAAAACTTGCAATTTATAACACAGATATTTCCCTTATTTTGTTCCACTTGATTGCTGCTTAATATAGAATTTTGTCACAATAGAGCATTAATGGTGGATTAAAATGTGCGAAATGATAATTATTATTAATTATTATTAAAACCCTTGCTTGCAGGTGTATTGACATCAATTAGTGCCTTTAGCATTTTGTTTGTATGTATAAAAGAATGGAATCTCAATAACTACTAAATAAATTCCATTGTAAATCAAATCGCACCCATCCGATCAAAACTCCTCGATAGAAATGAAGATTAATGAATGGATATTCAAATAGTAATTCATCCTTTAATAATAATGATATTCTTTAGGAGCACAGATGTTCCTGATAAGAAACCAAATTGCATTGATAGAGAAAGAAATGAGTCTACATTAATTATACAATAAGCTCTTTGAAGAGAGGATACGCATCTTTGCTAATGATAAGGACAAAGAGAGGATAATGACGATTGAAAAAATTTGTATTACAAATACTTTTACACTTGATTGATTTCTAGTCCAAAGGCTTCTGACTTCATGGACTTTTGACTGTTCCGTTGTCAATTTATCTGTGTAGTAGTGAGGATTTTTTTTGCGAGGTAAATCTTTTTGCGGTGACTTGTATAAATTTTTGTTTTAGAGAAAAATTAGTCACTTTTTTGTTCTTAAAGTTCATCTTCTTTGTAATTGCTCACTGAAGATGGGCATTGAACGGTCTAGATATTTTTAGGTGTTTATTCAGGTTAATCTTCTTTGCTGTAGCCGGATGATTCATTTTTGGTCAAATTCCTATGTATTTCATTAGATTTGGGAAAGACTTTGTCTTAGTCTTGTCTCGGTCCAACATGATTTTGTCTAATAATGTTGAGGAGGTTATTGGCAAGTAAGTTTTTGTATGGTGGAGTACATAGGATGCTCAAATATGGATGATCGAGCTTGTCTAAGAGATGTTATTATGGGGTGCAACTGATTGACAAAATCTGATTTAGAGCTTTGTATTAGAACAAAACACAGAATATTTTGGATTGAATATGGAAAATAGGGGTGAATTTTATTACCACTAATCCGTTTTGGCAAAAGTACCATCAATAGTAGAGAACCAACAACATAAAAGTTAGCTTCCAGCAAAACTTATTTTGCTCAATCAATAACAATGGATAGAATACTGTAGATTCCTCCACTTTCTATGCATTAGAAAATATTCAATGTTTCAGTACACAATAGGAACAGTCATCCTCACCGTACTTTTTCATTCTTATAGGTATGTAATAAGCTAGCCCATATTTTTTAACACTTTAATGTTGGGAAATACCTAGAAAGGTCTAAATTAAATGGCGGTTGATTTACTCGAGCCACACAACTTAAAAGATAGTTTTACGGATCTCCCGTATAAAACTTACAGCACTTATAACGTATAGATGACATTTTTACATGTAAAATTTTGATTTATACGTTCCATAAGTGCTATATGTTTTATACGGGACATACGTAAGTGGTTGCGCCTAATATACACATATATCATTCATACTTATTTCCTTCTTTTGCAAATTGAGGAGAAAAACAACTGCATGTCATCTCATCCGGACAGGGTTTGATTAAAATTGACGTGCTATGGAATTAATGGACGTATTTAACGCTCTTCCACTCTCCGCTACTCCACAGTTATACCAAAGGCCTTCTCTAAATTATGTGAATATATAGAGGCGTTTACTATAATCTATTACTAAGCTATTTACTCTAATCTAACATATATATATATATATATAAAATATATATATAGTGAAAAAATTAAATCGTCCCATATATCTATTGACTACACATGTCAGTACTTACATAAACACCATTAATTACTCATTTCATTTCAAGGGGTAATTTTGGTGGTTTAAGCTGTTTTTTAATTACGTCCTTTTTACATTATGTAGGTCGGTTCCAAAAATAATTAATATATTTTCCTACGTTCTTCATGAAAGAAGGAAAATGTCCCATCGTATATTGTAAGTACTTACGTGTATTTCATTTGACACACGCGAAGATACATGAACATACGAAAAGATGTGAAAAAACTCTCAATAATGGTGGAACCAAGTATCAAAATAATTATAGCTGCACTTCTATTATTACTATTTCAAATTCCTGTTTACCTGGCTTTAAGTTTAAGGGAACCACGTGCTAGCACGTTGAATATTATAAAAATTCCATCCAGAAAATGTTCCTTGAGAATTGCCTCATCTCCAGCTCTAACAGTTCCAGAGGAACTTCTTGTACTTGAAATACCAAAAACAATTGTGCTCAGCAAGAAATACTTAATAATTGGGAATCGTTGGTTAGGAGAGGAAACAACAAGCTCATCGCCAGTCACGCCCGAGGCCTTCAAAATTTTCAAGCACACCTCCAATTGTGAAACATTGATAATCTTCATGGAAAATCTCAAGATTAAAGAAGGGGAGCCATTCCAAATGAGCATCTCTCCATACAAATTTCCCTCCAATCTCTCGCCAAACTTTATCAACCATATTTTCGTCGGATCGGATCAAATCCCAGAGAACTTCCAGAAGTACTGCCAAAATTTACTCTTCCATAATTACTTTGTGGATACAGATGAGTCCATGGTAAAAAATATTGCTGAAAATTTAGAAGAATTCGAGTCTCTGGATTTGAAGACATCTTATTTGAAAATTCTACGTGAGCGCCATTTCAGGTGCGATGCTTTCCCTACAAGACTTCATATGGTATTTAAAGGGAAAAAGAAGGGATTTATTGGAGGAACGACCTACGATTTTCTCCAGACGGTTGCGGGTTATTATAACTTCACGTTTAAATTGCAAGCAAAAGGTTACCGGAATTTGGCTCAAAATCCAAATGGCACTTGGAATGGTTTTATTGGTGAACTTTTTCAAAACCAAATTGACATGGCATTTTCACTAGCAAATGATTACCAACGGAATCCCTACGCGGATTTCACAACTTACACCATGTACCTCAATTTGGTATTCTTCGCTCCGTTACCCACGGTTCGAATTAAATGGCAAGCCATATTTTATCCATTTGACCCACCAGTTTGGATTGTCATTGGAATTTCCTGTGTCACAGCTTCTGCTGTGATGTACTGGCAATTCCGATTTGAAATAGCAAATGATTTTTCCAAGCAATCTACAATAACAACTATTAATAACTCATCTGGTCTTGAAGATCTGTATTTGTCAATTTCACTGCCAATTTTTGCATTTCTCCAGCAATCGCCGGTTCTTCCGCGGAAAGCTCATTTTATCATGGGAATGTTCCTTTTCTATTCCATCATTCTTGTCACATGCTTCAACAGTAACCTCATGGCTTTCCTCACATTCCCGGAGTCGGATCCGATTCCAAGAAATATTCACGAGCTTTCAGCAATGAAGAATTTCCGAGCGGAGCTAGTTCACTACCCTGGTGTAGCCTGTGACCGACTCTTTAATAAATCCACAAACCCTACAATATCCAACATTGAGAAAAAACTTGTAAGAGTTAAACTTCAAACAGCAAATGACTCAATATTTAAAACTGCTACAAATCAAAATCAAGTTACCATTGATTGGGATGCTCTGGGTAAAATTAATTCCGCCCTTTACTTGACCATGCAAAATGATTTCAGTCCGATACAAATGTCCAATTTAATTCTCTCTGCCCCAACTAATGTACTCTTGGAGAAGAACTCAAGATTCACCCCGGGAATTTCATGGAATGTTCACAAATTAACGTCAACGGGTCATTTTCAACATTGGTTTGATAAGGTGATCAAAATGGCTCAAAAGGAAAGTACGGTTAGGATGAAGACGCTTAAACTGAGCGAGGATGGAAGTTATTTAACTCTTGAACGGGTTACCATGGAATTTTTTTCCATTTCAACTCTGAAACCATTTAGCTTACTACATTTAACAGTCTCCTTCGGTTCTTTATTATTGGGTCTATTCATGTCTTTGTTGATATTCCTAATTCTAGAGTTTGGTAAGATTTACACAGAAATGTATCTTGTCATTTGTTACCTTCGAATTCGCAGTAGCGTGCTTTCGTTTGTCCAGAAATACTTGGTCAATCCAACCCGGAAATTCTGGTCCAAATAATTAGCCTTTGTTCAAATTTCTACAATAAACTCATACGCTGTTCCCAAATCCGCACAAAATATAAATAATATCGTTCTTTGCTTATCAATTTTTGCGCGATGGTGACATTTACGTATTTCAGGAGCTTAAAATTCTGAAAAAAAGGACAAATTGGCGTACATGATATAACGGCCTCTCGTGGACCTCTTCTTATTACTACTATTCTTACTATTCTTTAGAATAGATGGGAGGAGCTATTTAATTGTATGCACTCTGCGCTGTCACAACAATTCTCGGGTGGAAGCGTTTTACTCTGAACGTCATGGTAAATTGCTCAATAAAATTGTTAAAATATTTCTTTTTTCATGCTTAGTAATTTAACGTTTCTACAAACAGAGACGTTTTCGCATCACTACCTCGATTTTCATTTGCTTTGGGCGACGGCTAGTTTTTAAATGCTTTTGTCAAAGCTTTGCATGACCACAATGAATAACAGGAAATGGTACAAATGCATTATGTGACTGATAAATTTTATTTATTGCAAAATAGGCAACGCTAAAATTGTGTAACCTACAATCAAAGGCCTCGGAAGGTCCTCTGGTTCTTTGGGGGGGGGGGGGGGGGGGGGGGGGGGTGGGAACATGGACACAAAGAATTTTTGTCCGACCGTATTTTGTATGTATTTTAAGCATTGCCCCGAATTAGCAAGACGTTTTGATAATGAGAAGGAAATGGTTATAAAAATGAATTTTGGCCTCATTTTATCAGAAAAATTCCTTACTTGAGATTTTGTTTCGATTCTGTTATGGTTTTATCTACTGGGCCATGAATTTTCAGGGGGTACAACACCATTGTGTAACCCCTGGCCTTTTTGAGTAGATGACGTGCACCCCTATTCCGGGGCCTCTGCCTGCTATAAGAATTATTCTAGGTACAAAAGCACGAGAAGCTTGTTTTTTACGGGTTTCATCACTACCGTTCTTAGCGTTATGTTGACACTCAATGGAGACATGTTATTCATAACATTTGGAAACACTTGGACGCACAATGCAATGGAGCGTGATTTCAATATTCCCTACTATCATACTAAGGAAAATACTTTCTAGTTTCGTATCCCACCTCGGCCAATTTTGTTATGTCACCTATATATAAACAAACCCAATTTACCATCCACAAAGGTGGAAGTTTGGCAACAAAGAAATTTCTAGTGCCCATTTTGTAATTTTGTAACTAAGGAATAAATAATTATTCAGTTTAGCTCTAACGGGTAAAATGCTTCTCATTATGAGTAATTGAGTCCTTAAACCAATATTATGGTAAGCCATTTTTAGCAAAGCAATTTTACAAACGGTTTCAACTACCCGTAATCTTGAACTTATTAAAACGGTCAAGATGATTGGACAAACTTCCAAATTTTCAGAATAATCACTTATATAAGGTAGGAGACATTAAAATTGGATAGATACTCAGCAACTCTCCTATCCTGAACAGGAGGGAATACAGTATAATATTGCTGAACATAAATTAAATTGCCGGGGCATATTTCCGGTAATTTTATCAAACCAAGTAATTTTATTGGTTTTACGCAAACCCACGATAGATGCATAGCATAATTAATTCTAATAGAGCAAATTATACTTAAGTGCGATCGAAATAATTATTGGTTTGGGAAATCAATTGAGTAAGAATAATATAAGCATAATGCCACACGAGCTCGTTTCTCCTGCCATCATTTTCGGACAATTTTTAACTATTTCTAAATACTTGCTAAAATCGTCTAGGTATACTCTCTCTCCTTAGAGACACAGTCACAAGATGCAATGTCTTGCGATTGCTTTCCTCCTCTTAATTTCTGCAATGCTGTCCAACTACGTCACAAATGGAAACTCACTTCTGGAAAAATCGGCAACAATTATATCAATAAATAATCAAAGTAATAGACATTGTTCTTTAAAAGTAGTCGCAAGCAAAAATAATTCTTTTCAAAGTTTGGTTCCCTCTAACTTGTTGTCAACAGACGTTCCAAAAATTCTTGTCTCTACCAATCAATTTTCAACTCCAACTAATGAATTCAAAAATAAGGGCGAACTAATAATCCCGAATCTGCAAGTCTACAAATATATTGGACATTGTGAGAATCTTGTTCTATTCCTTGACGGGCTGGAAGTCGGTGAAGCTGATCCAGGCCAATATAATCTCCGGAGTTTCCTTCCATTTCCATTCAACACTTTCTCTCAAAACACTAACCATATTCTCGTTGGTTCAGAAAACGCTAGTCAATTATTAATGAGTCGGAGTGACTTCCAATCATTGGGTTTTAAAGTTGCAGTATCCAGCATAGGAGCATCATTGGAGAACTTACGGTCGGTAGCAACAGAATTTGAAAATTTGGATACGATGAAATACCAAGTAAAATCGGTTCGAAATCAGCATTTTCGATGTGAAGGCTTCCCAACGCCGGTTTATATGGTTTGGAATAAGAAGAAAGACTTCATTGGAGGCATAACGGTGGAATTCTTGGAGATCATGAAAAACCACTTTAACTCGACGTTCAGTCTAAAAGGAGATGGATATAAAAGCTTAGGTCAAAATCCAAATGGAACATGGAATGGTTTTATTGGCGATGTGATTCGAAATAAGGTTGAGCTGGCATTTACGTTACAAAATACTTACCAGAGGGATCCTTATGCAGATTTTACAACGCATACCATGTACTTTAATTCCGTGTTTTTTGCTCCTCTGCCGGTAGTGCGGGTCAGTTGGAAGGCGATTTTTTATCCCTTTGAGGCCGAAGTATGGGGGTTGATAGGAGTGACATTCTTCACAGCAATAATATTACTGTATCTGAAATTAATATTCTTTGAACGGGATAAACATAAAAGAGAAATATTTCAAATTATCCTCGTACCTGTGAGCTTGTTTCTCCAGCAGTGCTACATTTTCCCTAGGAACATGCGATTCATCACAGGAATTTTTCTCTTCTACGTCATCATTCTAGTGACATGTTTCAACAGTAATTTGATTTCCTTCCTCACATTTCCAGAGTCTGACCCCGTACCCTCCGTTCCCGAGGATCTTGCGAGGATGAAGAATTTCCATGCAGAAATAATTTATTATCGGGGTGCGTCTTGTGATATTTTGTTCCGAACTTCGACACATGCAACCTACAGAGCAATCGCAAAAAAACTTGTGAGAGTTCCACTAAAAAATATCAGTGAGTCATACGTTAGATCAGCATTACACGAAAATCAAGTCACAATTGACTACGATGTTTCAGGAATTTTGATGTCAGCTAAAACACTTACGATTTACGAAAATTTTAGTCCTTTGACTATGTCACCCAAGCCAATGATATTTTTACCTATGTCAATTGTTCTGAAAAAATACTCAAAGTACACATATGGTCTTTCAGAAATCATAGGTAGTTTAGTTTCAACTGGACATTACCAGCATTGGTTTCGGAATGTGAAGAGGATCATGACGAGACTAAGCATGCAGAATATGAAGATACTGAAAAAGCGAGGGGACCCGCTGTACGAGAAACTTAATAATCTTGCTCGGAATCATTTTTATTCCTCGAATACTCAAGCATTTGGACTGGACCACTTTTTTGTGTGTTTCTCGTCCTTGTTTATAGGATGGTTAATCTCCGTGGCTAGTTTTCTTTTCGAAGTGAGAATCATTTTTATTTACATTGGTAAAGACAATTTAGTAGAGAGGATTAAGCAAATTCCAAACAGATTTTTGAAGTTTTGCTTCAAGGCGGGGTACATCTCGGAATCGAAAGTTGTCCCTCATCACGAAATTATCTTCATAAATGATTTCTTGCGATAAAGATTCTTGCTGTACTATCTTTCGTGGATACAACATGCGACCCAGTACATAAAAATCAAATGAGTAATAATTCCCGTCAGAACAGGGAATTTTTTTTGTATCAAACAAAATCAAAAAATAGTTATAATAAAAGCTGTAAATATGAGTGCCCATTTTTATGTTGCACAGAAATTCATTAGAAAATACACAGAGAGGGAAATTTCATACCTAACATTTAGTTGTGAGTACACTTGTAATAATTGTACACATCTAAAATATTTAATATCCAAGTCTAAAAGTTAAATTCTGTTGTCACATTTTATTTTTTTGTTAATGATTTTTCTATTCAAACACTGGTGTGACTCAATTTACAAGGGGGTAATACAAGGGCTGATCCTGTGAAAAGTCAAAAGATATTACAGCAAAATTTAATGCCGTGACCAGGATTCGAACCTGGGTTACTGCGGCCACAACGCAGGGTCCTAACCACTAGACGATCACGGCTATCCTGACCGATACCACTCTCTAAACTGATCATTCCCACATAGTTAAATTCACAAAGCAGAAAAAATTAATCCTTCAACAACTTTACAAAGTAATAAACATTTTGACTTCTTAGCTAACGCCTCATGAACCCCATCCTAGTCATTAGTGGGTGTAAGGAAAGATATTATCTATATGTTTAATATCCCATGAACTTTATTAGTTATTAGCACGAACGTTTTCAAAAATCTCTTAATTTGTAAACAGTTAATTATAACATTTTTACTTCTTACAATACTTAATAAATAACAGACTGACTCTACGGTCAATTTAACAAAATGAGTACCGTAGAATATTCACATTTCACCTGGATTGCTGCTAGACGTGGGCATTTCTACCTTTGCAATAATCATCTCCATCTCTATTTGGATATCTTCCGTCAAATCAACAGTAGTCACAGTCGAAGCACGCCGATTCGCCTTACTAGACGATGGTTGTGCATCCGTATTGACACATATTTGTTTTTTATTCTCCCGTCGCCTTCTTGGATCTCGTGGAGCCTCTTGGGCAATCGATTTAGGTGAACATATGAAGTAAACCTATTATATGGTTTATTTACAAAAAATGCAATCATTCCATTACCATTCAAACAGACATTCTCGTACATTTTTACTTTTTATGACAAAATCCAAATTTCTTTAAGAAACAAATGATTAATTTTAAAAATGTTGATTACATGATCTTCAGCAGCCTTCGATCGCTTCTGACCGCACTGCTCCAGCACTTTAAAATTCTTCACAAACTCTCCTAGTTGAGTCTCCACGCTCCTCGGTACCTGAATCGTAGCTTCTCGAAGAGAAGGGAAGCAATCCTTGCTCATCCGAAGTACCTCAGTAAAATTCACATCAACACTCACCTTCCTCTTCGATGCCAGCTTCGAATAATACTTGGGATCATAATCAATCTCCAAACAAATAACACTATGATTTGCTTCAACGCTTAAACTCCCATCCGTCATCCGATTCACTCCCCTTTCCCACCAGAATTGTTTCCCGAGTCGCAACTGCTTCAAGTTTGGAAACCTAGCAATATTCTTGAAGCTGTAACAAATGAGCACACCGCATTCATTATAATTAATTATTATTACTAGAATATTCACACACTGGTTCAGTAAAATCAAAGGGAAGGCCCCTTACAGCCATTCTATAGACAACGGACACCCGATCTCCAGCCGAACGATTCCTTCATATTCCTTGAAAAACCATTTCCCAATTTTTGAATGATTTACAAGCAGTAATCTCAAAGACCTCACAACATCCTCCTTCCGGTATTCCTTCACTATCGTGTCCGTAATAGTGGTAAAGAGCTCCACATGATTCTGTTCTTTTCCACCTTTCGTAATTTTTTCATACTTTATCGAAACATCCTGGTCAGGGTTGTGGACATGATGGAAGTACCTAACGCGGGTTTCATGACACTCCGTATCCGCCTCTGGTTTTGACATTGACACCGTGGGTGAACCTGAGTCTGACATAGCTTCTAACTTCACACACAACGACACAAAACTGACAATAAATCACCTCACAGTCCGAATTTTTCATGAGCCACCGGTCCTTACACCACCAAAACCAAATTGACGTTCTGCAACGCAACATTACAGAGAGCTTTTCACATTAATTACATAATTACTTGCGGCGGGGACAAAGACCAGACTACCAGAGCATTTCCATACAAAAGCACGATACATACTTACGTATATTAAGGTTAACGTTAACGCTAGTGCTCTATCTATACTTACCATTACAATATGCCAAGTATTAAGATGGCGTCAGAATCCCAGGTTTGGTTGGTTACAAATCTGACAATAATTAACTAACATTCATTTAATATTAGCTACTATTATTATTACACTTTGTTGCTTGTTATGTTATCCCCAGTTCACTTCACACTTGGCATTCACACAGACGAATACACTTCCCACTGGATTTTCCTTCCTACGATTCATTTCGTAGCGCACATGTAAGGTCGACCACCAGCCACCAGATGGCAAGGGGAGTACAAAAAATTAAAACGGAACATGAAAACAAACCAATATTTTGTGCTTCAATTTTAGTGAGAATAACAATAACAGTAACATGTCATTTTACAATTGGTAAAACACCATTTTGGTTTTTGGTGTGGGGCAAGATTTCATGCCATATCTTGACACTCGAATTTTTAAATTCCATTGCCTTCTTTTTGGTCTCTTTTGAATTTTATGAACGTCTTATAGTAATATTTCACTGGAAGAAACGATTTCTAATGGAATACAATACAATCATTTTCGGAGTATACTACATAGATATATATATCTCTTTATGTATAAAATGGTAATATTATAAAATGCCACTTTGAGATGTCTTTACATGAAGCCTGTTTAACGACATAATCAAAATAATTTAACAGTAATAATTTTTTTAACGAAATAATGACTATGGTGAACAGTATAGCTATTCTTGAGAAGGAAAATATCGAGGAAATATTTGTGCAAAGCATTTCATAAAAATTTAATTTTATGTTTCGCTTTATTGCTTTTAAAGTTATGCATCGGCATGTGTTTTAATGTATTACCATCATTGATAAATATATACAAGATATATTTATATATGTATATTTATTAATAAATATTTATAAAGCATATTACTGTATTTTGTTTACAAGAAACAGAAACGCAATACTTCCAAGACATGTCAATTAATTGTAAGTAAGGCTCTATCGGATATGAACTAAACAATGACTGTATTCGTAGAAAACGAGGTAGCTAAAATAAATAAACAACCTATAAATCTCCGGAGGATTCAATTACCATAATCCTTCTGCAAGCTAAATATTTTATCCCTATGGCAAAATGCAAACCTCAATAGGGACTAAAAATTTCTATTTACTATTTTCAATATTCAGTTGTATTTTCTTATTTAATAGTCAATCATTTTCGCTCAGGTTTCAAACTACAAATGAGAATGCAGGAAGAGCGCGCCTAGTTCTGTTTCAAGGGAAAACTCGCCATGAGGTTATTGGCCGGTCTTGTCCAGGAGGCATTGCCTTTGCGAAGCCGGAATTATTTTCCTGTGCATGTGTCACTGGAGTGTAAGATTTTCTCCTTTTCAAGTATTTATAGGAATTTGAGAGATATTTTATAATAAATTTTGAAATTAATGTAGATGGGCATTTTATGACATTATGTGTGCTGCACCACTTCAAATAGTGGGGGGAGTCAATCACTGCTTTGAGCTTCCTTTGGATACTTATGTATGGCAAAAATATTACCAACACAGCAGTTTTTTTTTAAATTATGGGCATGGCATAAATATCGTTAGATTATGATATTTTCCCTCAGATTCAGCAGGCCATATTGGTGAGCAACCCTACCCGAGCACATGGCGAAGTACTAACATTTTTTGACGGAGATCTTGAATCCGTGAACACAAAATTTTTTCGAGAGACCCACACATTTGTTAATGCAACTCCCAATATTATGACCATTGGTACTATTTGGACATTGACCACTCCCGATGGGCGACGCCAGATATGTTTGGATTCTTCAAAACATCCTGTATTCGAAGATGAATTTTCTACATCTACCTCCGCTTATTGCTCTTTCAAGAGCGTTAATGCTTACATTCGAAACATCGGTGCTGTTACGCCTGGATGTAAAGGAAACCTTAAAAAACTCGAGCCGGAAACTTGCTACCCTTTTCTCGAGTCCAACTGTAAGTGATAAGGAAAAAACTTGATTGGAGAAAATTTTTGAAAATAATTATGTAAAACGTCGATTTTTATTTCTGCAGCAGAGCAAGTTTGTACAGACATTTCGCTTCTGGAAGCCTACGAGATGGCAGTGGAGGAAGAGGGCAATGATCTCAGCTCACCCACTGACACAAAACCAAGGGAATTTAAAAAGTTGATTAAAGAGAGCAAAAGAACAACTACAACTACAACAACCACAACCTCCACAACAACTACCCCAACCACAACCTCTACAACAACCCCAGCCACAACCTCCACAACAAAAGGAACCTCCATGACTTCCGCCCCAGAAATTCCTTTCCATAATTATTGGAATGCCTCTCCCATTACCTATGATTCCGAGCAGGTACAGCTCTCGAGGTCCCTACCTTTACTCCAACAGGATTTACAAGCTTCTCTTATGAACATCAAATCATCTTTAAATAAGCAGCTAGGTCTCCTCGAGGGAGACGACCAGATTCGGCGTCACAGGAATCCCCAGGAAGAGGGGGATACCTCGAAATTGACCAAGGATCAAATGCGTAATAATCCCAAATTCATTTCTCCTTTAGCAACAATATGAGTTAACCCCCTGTTTTTTTAAATCCAGAAAAAATCTACCTGGAAACAGTTCAAAATCAAGACTCATTTTTGACGTTAAATACTCCCACGTCCAAGCAAAATATTTTGGAAATTATTTGGGCTTACCAGAGGAATGAAATTAAGAAGGCTCTGGATCTTAGTATGAATAGTACCGTCGACCCGGACCAATACCAAGTGGAATTGCTACTTAACGCGGCTTTGATGGTTCTGTACCAGAAGTGTCCATCCATTCCCATGGGTTTGCATTTCCAATATTATAAAATATTATTTCCCAGCAATTTATTAAAAAATGTTTGTAAAATACGAAAGGGAGCTCAAATTAAAACTTTTATAGGATTTCTGACCCTCTGCGTTGAAGCTTTTGTCCGGATGCAGAGGGAATGGTATCGACCTAATTTTCGTCTAATACGAGGCAAATACTTGGACGACATACTTGCATCACTCCGAAACTGCGCTATTAAGTCCCCGCCCTATGACTTTGTCAAGCCAAGTAGTTCCGCCTGCGTAGCCAAAGTAAATACACTTAAACATGAAAGAACTTTGTGTAGCCATTATTGTACGCCTTTATTATTATTCTCGTACCTTCTCAGAACCCCGATAGCATTCACTATGGCAACGGTACCAAAAAAGTAGAAATCCCCGAGATGTACGATTCCGCAGGCTTCGAACCCATCATTGAAACGGTTTGGAAAATCGCCATTCATTCTTTAATACTTTGCAATGCAGAGCTAAGTCAAAATATTCGCTATTTATCCGAACTTACCATAATTTTTACGGAGATCTTCTCAAATCCAATCAACTTACTTTGGTAAATGATCCTAAAAATAAAATTCAAACAAAATTCCAAATGAATGAAGTTTTAAGAGTTTTTTGATTTAGGAAACGGGGCTACACCGTGGAAAACGAGTATGGTGGAGTCATTGGTGACATCAAGACCATAATGAAAAATATCGATGTCTGCGTTAGTACAGCTATTTTATATATTCAAAGTCCATTGAATTACACTAGACCAGATTTCAAGCCCGAACCGGGTTGGGTACCGGAGAACTCCGATGAAGAAGAATTTACTACTCCATCTAATGATAACAATCCACGACCAGGACGTCATATAAAACGTTTTGGTTCCCTCAACGCTCCTCTACCATTCTTGTCCAACTCATTGGATGATCATGTTTTAGAAAAATCCACCATCCAAGCAGTTACTTCAGCTCCAAAAAATCGACAAATCCCAGCAACACCCATGTTACTTCAAGGTCAAGCATCTACAACTCCTACCTCTACGGAATCAAAGGGTTCCAAAAGTGAGAGTGGGTCGGACGAAACTTCTGATGGAAATAGGGAAAGCGAAAGTGAAAGTGAAGAAAAAGAAGAACCTTCAGTGACCCCGCAATCCAAAATTTTCGAAGAATATTTGACTGATAATCCTAATGCACCCAAGCAATTCCCAACTTCTGAAGTTCCAGGCGTAGCTAATCAACCAAAGGATCCACCTAAAATAATAACAACTCCAACAACAGTCTCAACAACAACAACCACAACAAGTACCACCACTACCACAACAAGTACCACCACTACCACAAAACCTACTACTTCTCCTGCATTTGAATTTACTACTCCAACGGAAGAAACTCTCCATAGTACACCCTCATCAACCACTCCAGCTCCCCTAGCATTAATTATTCCAGATTCCTCAACTCTAATTCCCATAACAACCAACTACTTACCGGCACCTGCTCCTACTCAATTATCTACACAAGTAGATTCCACCACATCGGAGTCTCTCACTACGACTCCTTTAACTCTCATACCTACTCCCTCAGTTACGGAGCAGAATCACTTGGAACCCACGACCCTAGAACCACCAAAAACCAAACCAAATTTGGTCTCAGAATCTGGAAGTGAAAGCGAGTACAGCGAAAGCGACGAGGAAGATTCCACTCAGAGTCCTGCAAAATCCCGCGATGCCAACTCAACCGTAGCTCCTGCGTAAGCTTCTATACAGCAACGTTTTTCACCATTGGAGCTATAATAATTTATTGACAAAATCAAAAAGAGTGGATTTATTTGAATATTTTAATTTATTTTTAGGGAAAGCAGGAGCAGGAAGCGTCGAGCCGTAGAAATGGCCACACCCGAACAATGGAAAAATCAAAGGAAGGTTCTCGGAATGGCGTACTGTTTGAAGAAGTTTGACGAACTTCGAATACATTTAGGGCAGGATTGTGACTGAAATTTGTCATTAGAAAAATTTCCCCGTACATTCGCAATTTAATTAGAGCTAAACTAAAATATGTTATTTATTTGTTAGTACCTATGTCCTTACAAGTGGGAGAACCCGTTCGATGAACGGATTTGGTAACATGAAGGTTGAATTTTACGCATTAATTTTTGGCTTTGTAATATGGAAATTATCGCAAATATTTGGGTTAGGGTTACTTTTTCCCAAATAGGAATGCGGAAAACCTTTTTGTATGGGAATCAATAACAGTGCTAATGACTTTGTAGTACTGAACAAGAGGTGCATATTGGTGCTGGTTACAGGTGGTCGGATGCATAACACGGGAGTTATCGGAGTTTTTCAGTTTTTGTCGTATAAACCCAAATTACTCGAAAAGTAGTTAACGAATTTTGACTTTCTGATTCTTCAGATCAGCTTTTTTGGTTTTTTGAAATTCGAAAAATAGCTTCGAAATTTTGGACGTTAAATGCAAAACCAAAATTCCCAATTTTTGAAAAACATTAAAAGTTTGGAAATAAACTTTAAAATCGGTTGACCAGTTTTTGAGTAATTTTGGATTG
This sequence comes from Spatulosminthurus flaviceps, assembly GCA_034693705.1. Classification (NCBI taxonomy): domain Eukaryota; kingdom Metazoa; phylum Arthropoda; class Collembola; order Symphypleona; family Sminthuridae; genus Spatulosminthurus; species Spatulosminthurus flaviceps. The sequence goes on along the minus strand of JAQFXU010001457.1, from coordinate 2,254 downwards.
AACGAAATTTGGGAGTCATCGGAGATTTCCGGTTTTTGCGGATGAACCAAAATTACTCAAAAACTGGTCAACCGATTTTGATCAAACTTGGACACTATTATAGCATTTTTATTCCCTAGATCAGCTTGGTTTCGCAATTAACGTCCAAAATTTCCAAGTCATTTTTCGAATTTCAAAAAACCAAAAAAGCTGATCAGAAGAATCAAAAATGCTACAGAATGGCAAAAGTTTGGTCAAAATTGGTTACCTACATTTGGAGTAATTTTGGTTTATACGAAAAAACCGAAAAATCCAATAACTCCCGTGTTATGCAACCGACCACCCTGTAACCAACACCAATGTGCACCTCTTAATCAGTCCTACAAAGTCATAAGCACTGTTACTCATTCCCATACAAAAAGGTTTTCCGCATTCCGATTTTGGAAAAAGTAACCCTTAGTAAAATGCGAAAAATAGTGTTCAATGTTTACCTTTATTTATCATGGGTATGTACGTATGGCTGTTGAGCAAATATTGTGATCGCAAGATAAACACCGTAAAGCACATAATTTAGTAACAAACGTTTGTCCAAATTCTTATAAACGTTTTTCGGAACTACTAACAACTTTTCGATGCATGGGTAGTTAGTAAAATTTAAGTTTAACACACAATTGCATAATTTAAATGATCCAATATTTCACGTTGCTCATGAAATCAAAAGGGAGCCATTCTTGCAATCATCAAACTATTGTATTTGTATACTTCGTAGCAAATTATGCATGCGGGGAAATAATTTCAAAGAATTTGTGCCACATTCGACATTTATCGTTCTGAATGATTGATGCCGTGTTGATCAATTTGTCTTGCTATGCGTTGGTTGTGTTTCGTTGTTAATACCTTAATAGTTTTGAATGATATTTCCACAATTGTTGTTCAAATAATGGCCTAACTATACTCTGTTTGAGTTTGGAATTATTCAGGAATGAGTTTCACTATTTGTTTGTTTTTCAAGATTGTATTCATCACCAAACCATATATTAAGTTTGTACAAATACTGGTACAATGCTTGAACCAATGCTCAATGATTACAGAGGTTTTCCAGGATTAAGTCTTGGAAGGGATTAAGGAAGGATCTTGTCTTGCCGTTTATAGACAGTGAGTTGCCATACCTTTTAACATTGAAATGCACTCACTTTTTATTGGAGCATTAAAATGATAACCCATTGTTACAATTTAAAAAAGGAACTATTTCACATTTACTTTGACCGAAACTTGTTCTGCCATTGAAAACACTACTGCGTGAAATTTGAGAAAGAAAGGTAAAATCAGGTTTTTCTGCTTTTTAAAATTCTTCCAAATGCAATACGTTATGTAGAGTTAATACGACAGTGTAAGCAGCCTTAGTAATTCACCCTTGTATGTCCTCGTATGTCCGTACATCTTTGGCCTCACAATTAAACAAAAACGGTTGCACAATATTTGCTCTAAATTTTTTAGAACAGCGCTTAGGACGTACACTCGAGTCAATTCTAATGATTTAAATTTGTTCATGTGATCATACTTAGAAATTCACAATAATTTTAGACTTTCGGTACTAGAGTTTAATAAACTTTGTAATCGTTTCGGGATTTTTTGGGGCACATACTCTTTGTTACGCCTATTTATGACTTATCTGGTCCTACATAAATAAAATATCAAAAAATATAAAAAATAAGTGATTACATTATCCATATCTTAGTGATAACCGGGAAAATTATTTAACACGTAACAAAGCACGGACCTGATTTAAATATTTATTTTAGTGTTCCGAACCCGATATGGTCTCTCGAATACGGGGATGTAATAACGTCATTTTTGATTGGGTGTCCATACTGACTGCAATTGAGACGGTCGTTGCCCAAGCTTTCATCTGTAATCATTTTAAATATTTTATAACTATTTGTCTTATTAGGTACAACCATTCGTAGATAATTATAAATTTCGAAATTGGTTCTAATATTTCAAATAGTTTGTTACATTTTCAGACAAATTTTATCTTAACACTAAACTGTGTTACTAGAAATTGTGGTGACAATAAGAACACTCGAACTTAGCATCAATAATAAATATGGTTGAAGTTAAGGTTACACATTATGATCTATTAACAAACTTCTACTTAATTCCATGTATTATTTTGGCGAACTTAAACCGTGTTTACGACAGTGTTGGCACAGGCAAAAACCCAAAAGCCCTGGGTTTTTGGGTTTTTGTGGGTTTTTGTGTGGTTTTTGGGTAT
>JAQFXU010001456.1:0-28934 GCA_034693705.1 Spatulosminthurus flaviceps | reverse complement strand
GGGGAGGTGTTCTAACATATTTTGAAGAAAATTTGAAAATCGGAGCGTTACATGTGAATTACATTCCTTGTAAGATGCTAAGAACCTTAACTTTTACACTTAAAGTATAATCATCTTGGAAATGTTGGCATGTATTGCTCAAATAAAGTGAAAACCAAACGGCTTTTAACTATTGTCAATGGATGTTACTTTTTGTTAGACGTGTGCACGACTTTAGCTCTGGTTGAATTATTTTTGGGATGCTTTGTTTTTGGATGATAACAAAATTTCTATTTTTAAGTTTTCAATTTTATATACTTTGATGAATTTCACGCTTTATGTGTACAACAAGATTGGTGGAGCTATCTTGTGAATGAAACCTATTTAAATGGAATCACTGGATGAAAGCATTTCTGGATGAACCGTCAGGCTCCTGTTTAAAGCATTGCTTATTTCACAATATTAATAACAAATTAAAGAATTAGTTTAACCAAATTAAATGGACTAATATACAGATTAGTTCAGTTCCGTCTTAACCAATATCTGCATTAACAAATAGAAGTACTAAAATGAAATATGTTTTTTTAGTTTCCGGAGATTGTGACTCCCTCTTCTGGTATTTTAGTTAGGATAGCTACACCGAATGTACCTTCGATTCCATTCCCTTGATGTCCGTCACACTGTATTTTAACCCCGAAAACAAGCGTTGACTTCTTTAGGTCATATATTGATGGCTTGATGGCACGTTCTTGTCGTTATGACAGGCTTGAGTTTTTGGCAATGACGAGCGACCAAATGTCATTAAAATATACATGCAAATGAATACATATTGGATTTATTTAGTTATTTAGGTAGAGATGGCGTTCACAACAGTTGACATTCAATTCAAATTCAATAATCTGTCTTGAAAGTTTGTATATGATATATAGATATTACTGGGTGACTGAATTTGAAACTATTATTATACTCAACACTCAAAGTAAATACTAGCAGCAACTACACATCGTGCTTTATTGTCTATTGTCTCCTATTGCCAGAAAAGGTAAAGTCGTGATTTGGGATTTGTTTACTGGTGACCAAACATGTGATTTGTACTAAACCTATGGAAGTCATGCGAATGTCATATGAGTTCTTACTATTCTGAGTTTTGATAGAAACCGTGAAACCCATTGCTTCCAGTCAAAGAATGTTTGCAATCTTTCAAATGACCATTAGGAAAATACCAATAAAAGGAGTGAGAGTGAGATATGAGATAAAATAAATCAGAAATTCGAAATCTGGAAACTCATGATCAGCTAATGTTCAATTGAAAAGGCAGTAAAATATCAATAAACATTAGATACGGTTCAGGGTAGTGTCCATTCCTTTGGTATTTCTTGGGAAAAAATTATAAACGGAAACTTAGCTGTAAATCCCTCACAAATATACAGTAAACACAAACACCGATGTAATTTTAGTCTGCGTGATTGATGAGCACTAAAAGTATTTGAGAGTAAACAAGATGTCTAAGTCCAACTATTTGTAAGTGTGTATAATTTCACCTCATCCCTACAGAATTTTTATATGTGACGGAAACATATCAAAATGATATGGTATGCCAATACAAAGCAAGGAATTTTTGTTCCCAACGTCGGGTTTGTCCCAGTATTAATTTAATTAAAAGATTGGTTTATACATTAATAATAAATTGCTTTCAATAATTTCGGTAAAAATAATTTTTATGGATTTTAGCTAAATTATGTACTTTCAAGGAGTTCAGGATAAGCACGCAAGTAGCAAGGTCATTGCCCCCTTTGATTTTAATAGCTGATTATGAATGCAATTTGCAACAACTGCAATCTTTTTATGAGTACAGCGTATTTTTTAACAATGATTAATCTTCTTCCCACTTCCCAGGCTTCAAAACTGCTGACTAAGATCTTGCTATAACTGATAACTGCTCCCTGGATTATCATGATGCACTTAAGAAAAATGTATATTCCGGAACTGCTATGAAATAAGAAATAACTATGTAGGCGAGGACTACATTCATATTGTAGAATAATAATTACTCATATCAGGCAAAGATAAAACTATTAAATGATTACGCTCCAGAAAAAGGATGGTCGTCTCCTGTGAAAGATTTGATCTGTGAGTAAATAGCATATATTGGATCTCAATGAACAGCTTGTCTAATAGACAGAGGACGAACCATCTCCTTGAAACCTTATCTCAACTAAGACTTAAACATTTCGACATTGCTATATATGTATAATCTCCTGTTAAGACAAAACAAACATGGTTAAATTCTCTATCCCTTTAATATGTCAAAATAGTATCTAAATAAGATGACAAGAAGCTCACAACAACAATGTGAAGTAGAGAGTAATCTTGAAAAGTGCTAACGAATAATAAATAATAATTTGTTATTTCCAGTATACATTAAACAATTACATAGGAAATATAGAACAGGAGCGATTATATAATAATAATTGTAATAATTAGATTGTACTCAGGCCTTGCTCACTGCCAGAATTTTATATCCAAGGAAAAATTATTTATTTTGTGTGGAAGTTCCTCATATAAAATCCACGGAATGCTCATCATAATGAAATACCACTCACGTTAAACAACACCAATCACAGAGGAATTAATATGATCTCAATTATTTCTAGTCATCTTGGGCGTCTCCGATTCCAGTAAAAATTCATCTACAACGTCAATCGTCAATAACGAGGTGGAATTAATCAATAAGGAAATACAGCTATTTAATTTCTGAATCCAACATCAGGTAAAGGTAATCAACTTCCATTGCACGCAATGTGGCAAACCCCATAGCATAAACCATCCATTACTTTCCTCATTCAATGTTAATGTCAGTTATTATGCTCCCGATACATACTATACATCGAGTGTCAAGATCTGCATCTATTCCATTAAAAATTACGACTGCTTTTTCATTCCAATAGTATTAGTTATACATAAGCTGCATAAAATCTGCAAAAATTATTTTTTGGGTAATTTTCCCGTTTTATATTCATTAATACTCGGTAATAATAATTACTGTAATAATTCCTTAAACTCGGTGATTACAATTAGGCTCCGTGCTCCTGTGTGCAAATCCGAGGGGAAAGTGCCCACAAATGACATGCAAAGTATTATGCTCTACAAATAAATTGTCATGCAACCTCATTGCAGCCAGACTATTAGCTCATTTAACCCCCATCCCATCACCGGAAATTGCATGTTTCATTTTACATATTTCTGGACCCCTACCATGTAATTACCACCAACGACAATTAATCTTTTTGAACTATCACCAAAGTAACGCTAACTATGTTAACACATCCTCCTCTCCTTCATCACTCCCCGGAGATTATGAAACATCTAAACTTGTGTTCACTTTTCAGCCACGCAAAATCAAAAGCTGTTGTTACTCCCATCTAATAAACACAGCTTCCTTCTCATTAAAACTTCATTCACCTCTGACCCTCTGATCGATCCAAAAAAATCCCATAATAAATAGACAGACAAACTTTATTCCAAGCAACAGAGAAAAATCTCAACCTTTTTCACGACCCAAAGGTTTCAATGTCACTTCTCTCTCATCAAAGCTGCTGATTCCATGCGTACGGAGCGTGTTTACCATTAACTCTTAACTCTTATGTCGAAGCCCAAATTAGCTCTCATCTCTTTACACCCGTAACATAATCGCCTGCAGTTTGCATTCATATATACCCTAGAAAATTATCCATCCATAAACTACTATTGCCACAAGCCTCATCGTACGCACCATAGACACTCCTTATAGGCAATTTAGCTACACATCACATCACATGTCACCAAGTCACAAATAACGGTTGTGCATGGGGTATCAAAAAAATAATCCAACCTCCAAAAACTCATACATAATTAACCCTTTCTCCCAAAGGTTTGTTGTTACTATCCAAACCATGCCAACCCATGGAGGCAAAACGCTTTCATACTAATTTCCGTAAATGATTAAGTACATACACTTCCCCGGTTTATGATATAGCTTCACCTTCGCTCTTAAACGTCTACACATATTACCATATTACATTCGTCTCCCCTGACAAATGTCGAAATTACTCCAGATGCATAACTTATTCATCCCATTCCCATTTAAATATACTCAATCCTGTTTTATATATGCACTGAAAAAATTCATCATAAAAAGCCAACATCTACGTTCTTACTAAGTACTTTACATGATCCCCAGCCAATAAAAACACCCTTACATAAATTATTACCTACATACTTACGTGCATCCATCTATACATCTAATGCATGCAGATACATACACCTAGCTTATGAAATGCAATGTAAGTACATACAACAATTTTTTCTTCCAGAAATGTCGCATTAGATTCCAGATACCCCTACCTATAGTAAATTCTACCCATAAAATTTAATTCCATAGACGCAATAAGTCAGTTAAGATCTCTACACCAGCATTTTAGCAATCTGATTTAAACAAGTAGCACTCTCTAGCTAAATCGTAATAATGCATGGAAGCAAAAAAACTGGTTTAGTAGAAAAACCGGCTTGTTTTCACACAAATCCCCACAAGCTTCCCTATATTATATTAGCTATATATAGGGACAATAGATGCATATGTTGATGTTAGGAAAAGACAAAAACAAAGTAGGTCGCTTTTGAATGCAAGGTCAACTTTAGCATTTAAGTATACATCCTTCGTTCCATAAGGGAAATTGCTTCTATATACACTTTTACATGGAGGAGCAGTAGATATTATACATAATAGAACAAGCGACGACGGACCGAAAGTCATAGACAAGCATTCGGAATTAAAGGACGAAAGGAGTGACGTCACCTTCTTCGCTCCGCAGCTTTGCTTTTTATATTGCAGAAGAAGAAATGTCCGTATAAAAACCTTCCTCTCTGTATGAGAGCATATATACACAGGTTTAAATGGCAAACTCAAAACAATCGATTTTAGAGGAAGATCAATAATTCGGTAAAAACGAAAAGTCAAGGTAAAAGCTCAACGTCTACACTTCTGTGTCCTTCTTGACTATTTTCTCCTATTTACTCCTTCTACATATGGAGATACATTTCTAAGCTACAGCTATCACTCCCAGCTTGTATTTCTTATACTTGTGATATTACTTAGCTTTAGGGAATAAGACTGGAATTATATTTTTATCATCATCACATTTACTATAGGTAAAGTATATACACTTTAGTCTCTATCTATATGCTACAATCTATGTATAGTAGTCCTAGTATCTATCTAGTCCTCTGCTACTTGCCACACAAGGGACAGTGCCGTTCATTGCCGTCTACTACTCACAGCACACATATAGTAAAAACACACGGCTGTGTGACAAGGGAAGGGCAAGTCCAATACTTTTGGGGCTCTTCTTCTTCGTCTCCTTCTTCAAGTGTGTTCAGCGTATATCCTGAGCGTGTGAAGTGAGTTTCAAGCTGTGTTTAAATAGCTTTCTATTTTTATTTGCTGTTTATTTCCAAATTGCTCCTTTCCTCTCAGAATCTATACACTGTAAAGTAAATATTTTTTTTCGTGTGTGAGATACTGAACGCCATGATGTTTTCTTGAATATAGACTTTCTTACATAGGAAAAAAGTTTATTGGTTATTTAAAGTGTAACTATATGTTATAGATACTTGATATTTTGTGATAATGGTTGAGCATGCTCCAGCAGACTCCAGATTTATACAAATTTTATTACAGTGAAGTACATATCTAGTAGAGTAAATGGATTTGTTGGGTGTTTACTCTTGGTATAATTATTGTTTATGAGGGAGTAAAAGTTAGTTAATTAGAAATACATACCTTTTATAGTTTTGGAGTTGTCTGATATTTACTGGACCTTACTGGAGGACTGTGTTTGTACAATTAATATTTACGTAACGTAAAAATAAAGAGTAAACAAATACCATTATCATTTGCGTGGCTGCTGTGTTCTGTGAATGTGACAAGAGTCATTTGTTTGTATGTGCTCGCTCTCTCGTGATCGTAGTCATTGCTCTTTTGGTTGTGCTTTGTGCTTGTTGTCGTGACATTCTCTGGGGTGCTGGTGTCAATTCAAATGAATTGAAATCAAGTCAAAGTGGTAATAGTCTTTTGTTGTATACTATTGAAGTTTATTTGTTTTTGGGGAAGGATAGATATACATAATAGATTTTAAAAGGATTTTAATTGTTTGAGAATATATATATATATAGGATATAGAGGGTATAGCTCATTGTAATTTGAATTTGGAATTTATTGGGGGACTTTTGTAGTTGGGTATATGTAGTTTGTAGGCATTTTTAGAATTGAATGAAAGGATATATATATATTGTAATTTTGGGTATGGTGGGAGTTGATTGAATTTTTGGAGTTGTAATTTCATAGGAATCAGGGATTGTAAATTGAGATATATTTTGTTTGATGTAAGTTGTCAGTATGTCAGTTTAGAGGAGAAGATTGAGTGTACGTGTGTATGTGTAAAGTATACGTACTCTCTTGTATAATGATTACTGATTGTGTGATTATTGAAGAGGTTGGTATTTTTTAAATGGATTGTGTAGGGAAGGAAAGTGCGGAGAGGACAACCTAAACAAGTGCGGAGATTATTGTGTGTGAAATACAAGAAGTGAACTGGTGGTTGTTAATTTAAAGGAGGTGGGAAGGATAATGTATAAGTGAGGCGAGTATAAAGTGAAAAGAATGAAGAAGGTGAAGAGTTTCTTTGGTGTTAACGTGATCACAGAAAGAAAAAGTCATTGGACTGCTTTTCATCTCGTCAGATAATAAAGTGTTAGAGAAGTAGATAAAGCTCTCTGGCCATTAAATTGCACTTTCTTAGACTTTATCATTGTAAGTAAAATTGAAGTGTAACGTAATTTTTCTATCCTTACTTTTAACTTTATCATATTTGGAGCATCACATTTGATTATCGAGGTTTATTGTGGTGAATTTTTTTGAGATCGTATATTATACAGGGATTTTAAAAGAGTAAAGTTGAATCTGGTGTGTTGCAGTGTATTCATTCACGTGGAGGCAGAGTGAGTGTAACTCTGAGAAGAATCGTGAAAAATGTTTAACAAAATGTGGACGCTGGCAAAACCCTCGAATCAATCGGGTGCAAGGTCGAAAGAAACGTTGATTGATGATGTTCACAAGGAAGTTCGGCAGGCTGCTCCGGGAGCGAGACTATCCTTGATTTTAAGGAATAATTTGGAGAGGCTGGACAAATCGGAGAGGAAGGAAATTGTCAGTGTGATTGACGGAGGTCCGATGGATGGTTGTGCACCTCTTTTCATTGCTTGTAAACGAGGGAATTTGGAAATAGTCGAGTATTTGATAGAAGTCTGTGGTGCTGATGTGGAACAAAAAGGTGTTTATGAAGTGATCGATGACAAAACGTCTCATCGTGTCAGTCCATTGTGGTGTGCTGCTGTGTCCGGGAAGCTTAATATTGTCAAGTGCCTGGTTAAACATGGGGCAAATGTCAACAGTGTCAGTGATACTGGGTATGTGAGCATTTAAATACTTTATTATGTCGTATTTGTTTTGTAAAAATGATTTTTATGGCGAAGTAATTCGGATTGAGGATACTATTTATTTTGTTTCATTTAAATTATATTCTTCCATTTAAAGGTCAACACCTGTCAGATCTGCCTGTTTCATGACAAATTCCGAAGTGGTTCATTATCTCGTGGAGAATGCTGGTGCTGATATTCAACTTCCAAATTATAATGGTAAGTGTATTGCTGAAGAAATAGTATGTTAGAATCGAATTCGTTTATGATTATCTCAATAATAATTTCAGGTGGTACCTGTCTCATAAATTCGGTCCAAAGTTCTCAACTGTGTGAGTATTTACTCTCACATGGTGCGAAAGTTAATTCACAAGATATTCAGTTGAAGACAGCATTACATTATGCAATTCAAGAGCATCGGTTTGAAACAACGAAGTTGTTGCTAGCGAATGGTGCTGACCCTTTTCTAAAGAATCGTTACGGAGATGATGCTTTGCAGGCTTCGTGCTTGAAGGGTGCGATTCTGATTTTCAACTACCTTCTTGAAAATATCCAATCATATTCAGCTGAAAGACGAGCTGAGATGCATGAGTTAATGGGATCAACTTTTTTGGATGAGCACCATGATATTCAAATGGCTCTGCATTTTTGGCGAAAAGCGATTGAAATCCGTTCATCGGCTGGTCCGAATTTCATACCTAAGGAAGAACTGGGTTACACTCCTCTCTATGCCCGGATCAAGGCTGCAGATGGTTAGTACATTATTTCTAAATAAGTCTATCATACGATTTTTATTCCTACTGTAGTTTTTTAGAGCAACTTCCGGTAAAGTTTCCTCGATAATTGCTTCCCGATTTTGCAGGAACTGATATTGAGGTCAAAGAATTTGTAACTCGGCAAGATCTGGACGCTATTTCGACTGATTTGGATCAAATTCGTATAAACAGTCTATTGATCGCGGAAAGAATTCTTATAAAGAGTCACAAGGACGTGATATTCCGTATTATGTACCGCGGAGCTGCCTACGCAGATTCTTCCCAGTACCTCTTTTGTATAAGACTGTGGAGATATGCTCTTCAGCTACGTATTCAGAAAGACTCACTCCTGTATGCAGACACATGTTTCACGGCTCTCGCTCTGGTAAGTAGGTTAATTGCTCAAGCGGGTATGTCTATTAGGATTTAAGCGAATTTATGACCGAACCATAGACTCTTGTTCATCTTTTCATTGACATTGACTTTGGCTGTAAACCTCGAAAGTGATGAGATTCTACCCGGGTTGCATCATAAAGGCTCTTCAGAATATACCATTACCTAGTACAAAAGCTATGAAAGCCTGGCTTGAGTTATCACTTTATACCATAATGGGAGCTATGTGGTTCCAGATATCCGTTCAAGGTTTAGCCTTGAATTTGAATGAAGTAGGTTGCTCTTGCTCTTGAGCTGAAGGTCAGTTTTTTTCCTTTCAGATCCGCTTGTACCTAGATTTGGATGCAAACAGGGAACTTAATCGGGAATCTCCATTACATCCCTTACAAGTGGAAGATTTGCTGGGGACTTTCAGTCTCCTAGTGGAGCATCTTCCACCGTGTGCCAGTCTTGTAAGACTCAGACCTGTTTTCAAACGACAGCAAGAGAGCTTTGACAGGTATGCTCATTTTTTTTCATTTTCTCTCTATGCTGCATACCTAAAATTAAATTATTGGAAAACTAGTTAAGACTAGTGAAGAAATTAAGAATAGGTTTTTATTAATTTTTTGCTCTTATTATTATAGGTGCATTCGATGCTGTACTCATTTAATTTACTTGTTGCGGAAAACTGAAAAGACACTCAAACAAAGCATAGAATTTAAAAAGGTATTTCTCATCTATAATGCAATGAAAATGGTGTATTTCAAAATGGTTATGTAAATGTTTGCGTACAAACTCTTCTCGAATTGCTCGATTTAGGCTTAGGTAACTGTTCTACTTCTATGCTAATTGAATTATTTGTTATTGAAATTTTTTCAGCTGACTGAAACGCTTGTGAAGTATGATCTAAGGATGTGCGCGACGGGAGACTCACTCCTGCATCAAGCCGTTAGTGTCAACAACATAGTTCGAAGCCACTTTTTTGTTGATGAACATCAGGTGAGGCCATGTTAATTTTAGATATCTGGGTTGCGATGTTTTTATATTTGGATTTAGTAAACTGAAATGCTTTTAACACTAAATTGTTCCAGGTGTGCGTTTTCCCCTCACTTGAAGTAGCCAAGTTTCTGATTGACTGTGGAGCTGATGTGAACGCAACAAACTACAATCGTCAGACTTCACTCCATTTTGTGGCTCCAAAAGAAACTTTCAATTTGCAGGTAAGCTATTATTACATACTGATAAAATACGCGGATATCAACTTAGGAATTAGTTGAGTTACATGTATGCAAGGAGTAAGATTCATTATATAATTTTATTTTAGATCGTTGATCTTCTGTTGGAATGCGGAGCTCATGCTGATCAACTCGACAATCAGAACCAAAGCGCATTAGAAATTCTTCAGTCTCGTGCACGTTGGTTTGAGTTTCTTCCACTCCAACACATAACACTGAAGTGTATTGCATCACGAGCAGTTTGCTCACATGGAGTTACTTTCCATCCAGGGGATTTGCCTAGAGAGTTAGAACAGTTTGTGGAGCTTCATAGACCTACACCGACAGCAGATGGACAGGGATCTTCAGGAAATGCTAACAAGAACAATAAAATGAGCAAGCAAGCTCGAGCCAACCATTAACAATTGTGAATATTATAGAATTTTTAATAGGTTCCTATAGAAGTAAAACCTACTGTGTATTATTACAAACAAATATATATACGTGTTGATGACCGGACCTTGTTTAGCCGCATAAAAATTGTCCTAATTTGAAAATCAGCTTGTGCGTCGAAAACATTTGTAATTGAAAATATACGCAAGCTACCTGACTTAAGTCGCAGCATGCATGTACTCCAGAAGTATGACACGGTTTGTATACATTTATTAATAAGTCTGATAATACTGTATTGTAGAACCTCGTATGGCGGTTGCATTATAAGTTTCATCAAACTTACGTTGTACCATGTACCGCAGTACTGTAAATAATTTTTGAGTACTACCCGAACTTGTGTTATATTATTGCTTTAATATTTGACTTAAGGCAAAAGTAATATTTTTCAATACTGTTTGTGAAATCAAGTCTTGGTTCTGCAAGTATATGTACCTGACGTGATGGAATAGTTATCCCGCCAAACTAAATACTGGTTTTTAGAAGAGAAAATAAATTTACAACCAACCTATTATCTACTTTAATAGTAATGTCGCCTTTTCCTTAATTTTATGTATCCAGTCCAGTATCCAGTCAATGCATATGCATCTGTAAAAAGTCATGGTATTGCTCTACCAATAACAGCTATATTGTAAATGCACCTAAATTACCAAATTTTGCTCCGTGAGCAGGTAGACACTAATTAAGAATATTAAAAAATTATTGCTCGAGCTTGACTTTGTTAATTTACATGCCTCGTCCCTCCCCACCCCTATAACTGTAAACAGCTCCAACATAACATGACTGATTAAGCTCAAGATTTAAATCTACGACCTAAGTTCACTAAATTACATGAAATGTCAATGATTATTTTCGTGGATTTTATTTATAGTTCTTTTAGAATATTGTAAGGCTACTTACCTCATTCATCACTGTATATTTACTCATAGTATAGTGCAATGGTTTAGGAAATCATAAATGTAAGTCAAAATCCAAGCCAATTGTTAGCTTGGAATTTTGTCGTCAGTACAATTTTGTTATTATACTCAGTTTCAGACAGAATCATTAAATTAAACCTCAATGTTTTTAAAATTGTAAACAAAATATTTTCAGCCTTCATGCTGACCTGGGAAATTTGAAATTTCACGGAAGTCATTATGCTAAATGCTGGTTCTGAATTATTTAATCATTCTGTAATTTTCATAATTTCAAATTTTTAAAAGCTTAAAAACATGCATTACAATGTCCGATACATTACTCACAGTTTAGAAATTGCATACGTAGTATTTGTAGGCGCAATAATTGTTATTACATTTTCCATATTCACATCCGTGTATAAATTACAACTTCCCCCAATAATAAACCAGGATTTTATCCTTTCTTGCTCCAGGTAGTGCTAACATCCATGATCACGCATTAGAATTACAAAAAAATAAGTAACCCACGATTGTATTTTTCCCATCCCGAATCACTTTTGAGAGTTCAACATTCAGGGTTAACTGTTTGTTTTGACTTGAACATAAGCCACATAATAACTCTCATAATAGTAACGTTTAGCTGCGTGTTTTTGTTCTTGCAAATTCTAAGCGTAATTCCATTATGATTTATCGTTTCCTTTATGACCAGGTTCCGTGATGATAGGTCTGGTCGCATTTCAAACTACATGCTATCATTTACTCATAAAATCCTACCTGGAATTATGACCAATCTTTTGGGCTATTCTTCCTATGATATTGCATGACGTACGCGCACTCCAACATAATCGTGGAAAAAACAATCGGTTAAACAAACATTTCCAACAAGGACTTTTTTCCTGCAATTAAACCACTTGCAATTGTTATATTGAGAAATAAATTACAAGGTTTTTTGTCTTCAGTCAGAATTTAAAGACTTAATAAAGGCTCAACAATTATCATCCACGTTGTTTCTATATGCTCTCCAATTTTTCTATGAGGCTATGTAAATACCTGTAGATTAAATGGTGATAATTTGGCTGGAAAATGCATCAAAGAGTATATAAAGACAACACACCAGCTTCTTATTCATCAGTCACATTCCATTAGGATTCCATTTAAAAACGCGTAACATCCACAGCAGAAATCTCCAAACTTTTTTTTACCCTAACCCAAAATAAAACACAAGAATATGAAGTGCTCTATATTATTTGCATTTCTCATCATCTTTATTTTTGCCCTAGTAAGTCACACTTCTTATTCAAGATCTGTGTAACCGAAAGCGTTTTAATTTAAATAATAATTTTATTTGTAGTTTATTCAGGAGTCCCACGGACAGAAAACATGTAAACAACTTGTTTCTGACATTACAAAACGCCAGCTTGGTGGTATCAGCAAGTGTACAAAACAAATGAAGTTCAAAAACGGGAAGGAAAAATCCCAGAAAATGACTGTAAGCTATTTTTAAGCATAACACAGCAAAACATCGGGTGAAAATTGCCTTTGTAGGTGTGTAAAAAATATTTATGGTATTTTTTGGAATTTCCAGTGTATCCTCAAATGCGTTATGATAGCGGAAGGATTCGTAAGGACTATTTAACATTTTTTATTAATTATCAATGGAATTGAAAATATGAAATAATTCAAAAAATTGTAACTATATTTTCGGTAATAATTCAAAACACTTTCAACATTCCTTTGATTTTAGTTAAACGCGGAGGGAAAACTCACCAAAGAGCAATTTGACGCCTTCACTCAAAGGGAATTTGCAGGATCTAAGGATTTAGAAGAAAAAGGAATTCCTCTTTTGGACACATGTAGAACAACTCATGGTGAGCAACTACGTTATTTTGTCATAATATTTCTAACCTTGAGACCCATTTATTTTAGCATGAAAAAATTAGCTATTAAATTTATGTTAATAATTTCCAGCGGACAAGCTCGACCCAAATGAAGAATTTTGCAAGACTTACGATCCTCTGATAAAATGCATGCTGGGAGCTTTGGGACAGGTAAGCGACACATATACGCTAATTGGAATACTCATGTTAAATATGTATTAAATATGTTAACGAGAGTAATGAACAAGTGTACTTTTTACATTACCAGATGTGTCCCTCCTAAAGAGTCTGTGTTGAAAGGGCGTTTGAAGAAGAAAGCTTCCAAGGAGGATGGGAAAAATGCAAGCTTTTATCTCTTACTTAGTCGATATTTAAAAATATTACGTTACATAATTATTACGTAAAGGTATTCTTTGTATTTTGCAAGCAAAATCTGTAATAAATATTTACAAGCATGTGCAATTCCAAATTATCTCTCTTCTGTTAATGTATATAGCGCATCAATTTTTTTATAATTTGAAAATAAAAAGGGATTTATGATTCTATTTCTTTAGCCCATTTTCATATGTTGCAACAAACAAAGTCCGTTCGTCCATTATTATTGGGTCTAGGCTTATTGAACCAAAAACATTTTCACCTAATAGTTAGAACCAAAACTTTTTTTCAGGTAAAATGATGCGAACCAATATTTTAATGCTAAAAATATTAACCAAAGTTTTTAACAGTCACAATGATGTGAAAAATATTTTTGTGCTAAAAATATCAACCCCATTTTCTAAAAGTCAGAATGAGTTGAAATAATTTCTTTTATAAATTCTTGTAACCGAATTTTCCTAAATCGTTTCACAATATGTGCAAATCAACAGGAAGTTATGGAGATTCTGCCTCCCGTTGCTCCGTTGGCAAGAAAAATGCAATGTAAAATTATCAGCGGGTTAGGATAGTGTTTTACATTAAAATTTAACATGCAATTCTCAGAATCTCGAAGCAATTGCCCACTGTCAAATAATTTACATACCTTACTTGAATAAGAGTCGTGGGAAAAAATGAACATACATATATTTATTCATTGGATATTTGTTTAAAGTAAAGGAAACTCTTTTCCCTCAAAGTTACATGCAGATTGACCAAATGTGACAAATGTTGACTACGATTGTAAAAAGTCTTTTCTAGTAGCATAGCCCTTTAGGGAGTAGAAATAAAAGTCTAGCACAAAAAGTTGAATGTTCGACAAAACTTGCAAGAAAAGTCATCATTTTCCACACTTCCCACATGCGTTAGAATAAGGCGCTCAACCGTGATATTATTGTGGTGTAGATGACACTTAAAACTATCATTTATCGGATGTATCATTGCGTGTCACGCTTGCATAAAAAATTCCTTCAACAACCCCAATAATAAATCCAATGAAATATCAAGTTTAGAACTTCAAAAGCGGAAAGACTTGGCAGTGCTTGCAAAATCACAAGCTACTCACAAATTATTCGGAAATAAGTTTAAGACAAACTTGTACATTACTTGCTAGAATCTTATGATTGTGTGATATGGTGTCCCTTCGTAGCCCCTTAATATTTCGTAGGAACCGAAAACTTGTAATAGTAATAACCTTCATAGTGGTGTTAATCCTCATACAAAGTGACCTAAAGAAGATATTTGGAGTGTATGATGTGACAAAAACCCTGGATTACTTGAGTTTAGGATCTTTCCATAACAAACCTGTGATTTGTGTGGTGGTTTTAGCATGCAATCGGCCCTCGATAAAAAGATGCTTGGATTCCGTTTTTAAGTATCGAGACTTAACATCGGCGGCTAATTTCCCTGTGATTGTCAGTCAAGATTGTGGGTCACATCCAGAAACTACGGAAGTGATTCAGTCCTACGGAAACCGAGTTTTTCACATTCATGTATTTTTTTATGCCAAATATCTTGACAAAATTTATTGCACTTTAATTTAAATTTTTGAAGATTTGGATTCTTTGGGAATTTATTTTTCAAAGGTTTCGACTCATATTTGTGCAAGTTTTAATTTTTGCAGATTTTTAATCAAGTTTTGCGGGTTTTAATTTTTGCATATTTTTAATCAAATTTTGCGGTTTTCAGTTTTGGAAGATTTGGAATAAAATTTTCGAAATATTTCAATTTTGGAAGATTTTCAATCAAATTTTTAAATCTTTCATTGTTGGGAGCAAAATCATTAAAATTCGGAATAACCTTTTTTGAACTCTCGAAACAAATTAATACACATTTATAAGCCAAATTGAAGTCGCCCAACTTCCTCGCAAAACGAATTTACGTATTCCCAAGAATTTATCAATGAATTTTGATCTATTTACAGCAACCTGATCTCTCTGACATAAGCACCGACGGAACCACGAAAGAGGGATACTATAAACAAACACGACATCATGGCTGGGCTCTGAAGCAAGCATTTCACGAATTCATGTGTCCAAACGTTATTGTATTGGAAGGTTAGTCTTCCATTGAATCCAATTAAGTTAATTTATTTTAAATCCCTTAAAACTTTACCCACCTAACACACGCTATTTCCACGGTGTTACTTAAAGCCTCTTTTTTGGTTTCCCCAGATGATTTAGAGGTGGCCCCAGATTTTTTTGAGTACTTCGCTGCAACTCTTCCTTTGTACCTCAAGGATCCATCCATACTTTGCGTTACGGCTTCAAATATTCAAGCAAAGCCAGGAAAAGTGAATTTAACTGCAATAGATTTACTGCACCGAACCGATTTTTTCTTTGGCTGGGGATGGATGATTAGCAAAAAGGTTTACCATTCGTTAGCAAATTGGCCAAAAGTGTTAGTCTAAAAATATTTTTTAATTAACAATTTATTTGCAAGGATGAAAGTTTAAAAAAATGTCCATGAATTTTCAGTTATTGGGACGTTTGGCTAGGACTCCCGGACGAAAGGTTGGACAGATCCTGTATTAGACCCGAAATCCCAAGAACAAAGAATTTTGGTCGAGATGGCGTTAGTGGGTAGATACACTTTTATTAATATTTATGTTTTTCCCCTTTTAAGAATTCCATACATTTTTAACCTGAGCATGTGCCACTTCCATTTGCAAAAAAAAATTCTAATCTTTGGAAAACAGGCACAATTTTTTTGATGAACTGGTTCGGGATCTAGTAGTGAGCAAGGATTTTGTTGCTTTTACGTCAATGAATTTATCCTACCTTCTACAGGTAAATAACTTCTCTATTACCTACTCCCCACGTTATACTAACAATGGCTAAAATTGCATACTGCAAATAGCAAACCAAATTTTGACCGTAAAATAATAATTTTGAGAATAAAATATTTTTTTGTCCCAGAGAAATTACAACAACCTTCTCAAGGAACGTGTGGCTGAGACTGAACAAATAACAAATCTACCAGAATTTGAATATGGACTAAGTATGAGTAAATACAAGGAGAATCTGGAATTTCGTGTAGTTTATCATGGTCCCCTGGAGTTCCAATTGCTCACAAAATATTTTGGATTGTATGGAAAAACTTGGGTATGGTTAAAAACTGTCAAGAATAATAATTTTGAATCAAACTTTAAATCCCCGAAGATTTTGTTATTAAAAATGTTCCTTCCATTTCAGAATGGTATTGCCCACACCATGTACCATGGGATAATGACGTTTATTCATAGAGGTCGCCGTATTTACTTGGTGCCCTCGGAGGATTGGAAAGGCTACGACGCTCAAATGGACGTGAAGACTCAGTTGCAGCAATAGCAATCATAAAATACCAAAACCATCTCATCGTGGTGATTATGAGATCATAATCACCTCAATAATTTAAATCAGCAGAAATGTCGCTGAGTAATTGAAAAATTGATCCTTTTTTATTTTTTCTTAGCTTTAAAAATGTTAATGGAACCATCGTATCTTATGGGGTACGATGCAAACAACGAGTCTGTTCTTTGTTCACGTCTCAGTAGCGTAGGGATGCATTTCCCGCAAATTTCCCCCTATTCCTAAAAACTAGACTGCGTCTGTAATAACCAGTAAATACTAAAAATGCTTCAGTTTTGATTGCCCTGCCACATCAGCCCCGTAGTTTCCACAATAAGACTTACTGTTAGTACAGATAAAGTGGAGACAATAAACGATGAACCTATATCATTTGTTTGTAGAGATTTCCCTCAAATTACTAGAACTTTAAACTCAAGTACTTGTATTTATAGAGCGACCTGTGTTCAACACAATTCAGACATGATAAAAAATTTATCTAAACTTTTTTTTGCAAGATTTTTTATATTCTTGTTACGAAATTCTTATGACTTCTAAAATTATCACATAATTACATTATAGAACTGTGATACTTATACACGTGCTTAATTTTATTAAGATCATGATCATATCGGATAATTTTATTAGACGCTTATGCTGTCTTTTGGTCTGGGATTGTTTTATTATTGTTTATTAAGTAGGAAAAATGCGTAAGAAATCGAAACTTATCCAAATGAAAGGACCTCGTGAGTTCCCAGTAATTATATCATTGGGTTTTTACCTTAAGGCCACGTTAAAAAGGAACGGAACTTTTCAAGGAAATCATATTAATAAAATCAATCTCGGATGGGACTTGTTTAAAATTGAAATGCTTATAGAGTAATTTGTAAGCAAGTATTTGACATATTGGTAAGGTAGTATAGATAAGATAAAGCATTATGAACCCATCTCATTATCAAGTGAGCTTACATTTGATGAGCTTTTCCGAGCAACTTATATCATTTGAAATTCATTATTTGAGAGCACCAATGAACTATGGTAGACGTTGAGTATACACAGAGCATAAAAAACAAGTATTTACCATTAAAATATGAATTCGTGGATATAGCTGATGGATTGAGGAAAAGCTTTACTTTGTTATCATCATCACTCCACAATAGCAGTCTGCACTGCTTACGAGGCAGAAAAATCTTGCTAAAAAGAGAGATTAGAAAAGTAAATAATACATTTACGAAATATTTTTTAAATAAACTAAAATGGGTAAGTTAGTCCGTGAGAACCGACGGTTTCATACTCAACTCTTTTCTAAACCAAATATGGAAAGAATATTGAAGAAACGTTTCCCAATTTTGTCCTGGTTGCCTACCTACACTAGGGCCACGTGCTTGGCAGACACTATTGCTGGAATAACCGTTGGACTAACGGTGGTGCCTCAGTCCATGGCTTATGCAGCCATCGCTGGCCTCTCACCGGAGGTAGGAGGGTTTTTTATACATAAAATTCCAATACAATTACTTCGGAAAGTTATACCAAAGCAAAGTAAAGAAACAATTTTTTAAATATATTTCTTACAATAAAAAGTGTAAATGAAGAATACAAATTTATTTTTCAGTTTGGACTTTATGCTTCGTACCTTGGATGCTTTGTGTACGTAATTTTAGGATCATGCAAGCAGGTAAGTAATTGAAAGTTTAGCCATAGTTCAAAGCTCTTTAGAAATTATGATTGAAAAATTTTATTAATGAAAAGTCCTAGAAAATGTAATGTTTACTTTATATGGTTGGAGACAAAATTTTATTGCGTAACTTATTCGTAGGTAACTATAGGCCCAACGGCTATCATGGGACTTCTAACATTTGAAACTTGTGGAAATAATTTCCCTGAGTGTGCAGTTCTCTGTGGATTCTATTCAGGGGTTTTTGAATTAATAATGGCTTGTCTGCAATTGGGTAAAAATAAAAATAAAACAATAATAATAATATTGGATGTTGAGGCGTAGCGTAGGTGGAAGTTTTTTCATTAAATCCTTGGATTATTTAGGATGGGTCGTGAGTTTTATTTCCGAGCCTGTGACGATAGGCTTTACAAATGCAGCTGCTACCACAATTATTTTATCGCAAACAAGGAGTTTCCTGGGTCTTGGAGGAAACAAAGGAAGTGGATTCCTTGGCTATTGCAAATCCCTTTATGAAAATATCCTTACTTTTACTATCGCGGATACTACGATGGGAATTCTGTCACTATTGGTTCTACTAATTTTGAAGGTAATGGATATTTACGAATCTTATAATTATTATTGTTCCTTATGTACATTTTCCCTTGCATATTACAATTATTACATTTCGTATTGTGTCAGAATCTCTCAGCTTGTAAATCTCCGGGTGGGAAGCACCGAGCTTGGAATGGCTTTCTGTGGCTTGCATCTTTAGCAAGGAATATTGTCGTGGTAGTTGTAACGAGTTTAATAGCGTTTCTGTGGTATGAACCTCCTTTCCAAGTAACTGGGGATGTCCAAGGAGGATTTCCACCCGTTGGTTTGCCTCATTTTAGTTTACCTGCAAGGGGAGCTGATAATAATGTGACTGCTGGGGAAGAAATGGGATTTGGGGATACGCTAAATTTCATTGGATATGGTCCCGTTATTATAGCATTGATTTCAGTTCTACAAAATGTTGCCATCTCTAAATCCTTTGGACATGGGCAGACAATCGATGCAACTCAAGAAATGTTAGCTCTGGGAGCATCCAATACCTTAGGAGGATTTTTCAGTGCGATTCCCATTTCCGGATCCTTTTCCAGATCTGCTGTTAATGACGCAAGTGGAGTGAAAACTCCTGGAGGGGGATTTTATACAGGTAATCACAAAAAATGCATTTGAAATGCAATTTTGTGTATTTGTTTCGTAATAAATTGTCGGAAGATTTTACAAAATTACACATGAACTTTTGTTGTAATTTCAGGAGTTCTCGTGCTTTTATCTTTGGCCTTTCTCACTCCGTCGTTTTATTACATTCCTAAAGCAAGTCTCGCTGCGGTTATTATTTGTGCAGTTGTTTTCATGATAGAGTTCAAGCCATTAATTTCTATGTGGAAGATTTCACGTGAGTTATAAAAATGTGTATCATAATTCTCCTTGAACTTGTTCAAAACTCAATTTGACGAAGGAAATTATTTTAATGTTGATCATGTATAGGTATGGATTTCACGGCCTCCGTAATGACCTTCTGCTGCTGTCTCGTACTTGGAATGGAGTATGGGATTTTAATAGGAATTTCAATAAGTTTGGCATCCTTAATAATTAAATCTTTGAGACCTAATTTAAAGTATGAAGTGAGACAGGAATCCAAGGCGGATACTCAATATTTATATGTGCAACCAAATGTTGGGGGACATTTCCCTAGTGTGGAATATATCCGATCAAATATAAATAACTTGGTACTGGAGCATCCCTTAGTTAATTATATTGTAATAGATTTTCATTTATGGACCTCTTGGGATTACACAAGTGCCAGTGCCTTTGTTGCTCTTGAAGGAGGCTTGAAAAAAATGGATAAAGTCGTTGTCTTTGCAAATTGTTGTCCTGCTTGGATCCAAGCGTTAAAGACTATGGGGTTCAGTGACACAAAATATGACACTGAATGCGATGTTGAAGATGGTTTGGGAAAACTTATCGTCACCAATGTTGTACCTTTATCTGATCTCCATTAGAGTTAATAGCGTGAGAGTTGAAAGCTCAAAATCGTACCTTCTGAAAATAACCTGTGATAATAGTCCCCTACAAAACCTTCAAATTACAGTTTAGTCCACGAGATAATTCCTTTTGTCATTGTTGTACTTTCATAGTTTTTAGTAAAAATTACAGCATAATCCAATAAAAAGAAAAAATGTTTACCAATTGCCAATTGTAACATGTTATTATATTCCTGCATTTTTTGTGATTTCCTCCCACGACTCCCCTATAAAATAACTATTGTTCATCCGATACAGAGTAAATCAATAGTTTTCTAATGCAAAATAATATAAAACTTCCAATTATTAGTGGGGACGAGCCAATAACGAGCCACAAATGTCTTCCATGTGCTAAATCTTCAGCGCGTGCATGGACCATACCATTCTCTGGAACAGCTACCTGGATGTTCAAGCTCTCCATGACAGCAATAAGCTATAGCTGAAGATTCATTAAACTTTTTGAAAATCGTAAATAAAATTCCTGTTACTAACGAAGCCAAAATGACCACAAAGCATATCATATTATGTACAAAATACCCGCATGAAACAGTAAAGAGAGTAAGTTTAAAAAAGTACTTACATGTCAAAATTTTTCAAATTACATCCCACCAATTGCATTTGCAACTGTAAATACAGGAAGAAATATGTATGATTATCTGTTCGAGAACAGAACGTTGAAAAAAATCTAAAAATACAAACAAACGAAAACCTGGGGTTAATTAAAAATTCCCTTCACATTCTTTGCAATGTACGATCAAGATCATCAAGATTTCTCATTGACAATATACCGATGAGAATTGAAATAATTATGCTCTCAAATGATAATATTTGTAGTAACTCTATACACATTGTTACATATGTACATTCCGCAATTATTTAATTAATTTTGTCAAGCCGTCCTCAAGAATGTACAAGCCTCCTCCCCTAAAAGCTGCCCAAGATGCAGGATAATATCCTTTCCCTCCCATGCTTTTTAATTTGCACGTACAGCCCGCGAACCATGTTTCTACTCTTCATGTTCACGTTTACTTCATCACGGTTCACACTCATTGCACTGTTCGGTGTACAACTTCACACTTCACAGCTTATGTATTCGCAATTAAATGTACATTAGAAAAACTCAAGGATTAACCAAAAATGTGTAGCTCTACGTTGTTAGTGTACAATTATTATGTAGTGTTTAATTAATTTATCCAAATGTAAACAAAAGTAGACGAGTTTACGAGAACAAATTTTAGCACCGAAAAATCACTGTGAGGTTTATTATTTTATATTTTTCTGTAACTAATAGTTTCTGAGGAAATGCAGGGTTTAAGTGCTTTGTTATATTTTTTTAGGTGTACAAGCCCTGCGCTAATCACCGGTGTGTAATTAAAGATGATACTCAGAATATCATTAGCGTTGAGAAAGCAAACTTTGGGATTGGGCAAGTATTTTAATCAACCCTCCGGACGACACTACTTTGAAGGGAAATTCACGGATGAGTCGAAGAGCAAAATTTTAAGGGTTCTCAATGACTTTGGTCAACCTAATGAGTTGTCAAAATATTCAATTACACAAGCCAATTGTAAAAAGCTGATGAAACAGAGGAAGGAAATTGGTAGCTATGAAAATTTAGAAGATGCTTTAAATGCTTTAAATCCCAAGGTATGTCAGATATTTCTGTTGATAAATTATTTTGAATGGTATAAATATTTAGAAAGAATGTAATAATTTTATTATTTTAATGATATTGGGATATATTTAGGTCGTAGAAAAATTTTATAAGAGCATAATTGAAGGAGGAAGACCTATAGCTTTTGGAAGCTCAGCTATGAATCCTAATCTGACTCCACAAATTAAAGCAAGGGCGTCAAAAGTTTTAAGTATTTCAACGATGGGATCCACAATAGCTTGGAGCTTAATAGAACGGCAAGGAAAAGAAGACCCAATCATTTTGACTTTAGAAGGTGTACGTCTTGAAGAGGTTGCCTTTAAACCTAGGACACACTTCCTTGCGGTTTTAAATCGGGTAACGTCACTGTGGCCTGAAGTTATATTTTAGCTTAATATTTTAGATTAATACATGCAGGAAGAAATTTTAATGAATATTTGTGTATTGGATTTGTTTTGATTATATGATGATTTGTAGATGAAAGGAGTGGTGAGTTCGTTACCCGAAGCGGATCTCTATGTATTTGAAGAACCAGCGAGTATGGTTCCAACTGCTCAGCAAGTACCCTATGCCTTACAAAGCACTCAAATCCGATCGTTTTTAATGGGACTTTTGTCGGGTCGATATGAAGAGTCGGCTATTCTGTCAATAAAAACTTTAGCAATAGCAAGAATGTTTCAGTTGCATGTAGGTAAGCCAAATTGAGATTTTAAATTGGTGGAAACTGTTATTTGCCCAATGCCCTGAACATTTCTTGGATTAGGTATCTAGAAATGACGTTGCCACGTGTGAGTTTTTCATTTTTCCATGGAATTAACTTTTAGCTGAAAATATTTTGTTCACACAGGGACTGAAAAAGTATCGGGACAGACGGTGGTAGAAAATTTGTTGAGTACGAAGGATCATTTTAAAATAAGCGAAGTAATACGGTGGGATTTTCTTAATGCAGACGATACCCGTCGAGAACACCTGGCAAATGCGGTGCTATTAAATATTGCTTATTGGAAACTTTCTAATCAGTTTTGAGCTTGGCAGAAATAGTTGTTTCTCAGCCGTGTATGTTTTTTATTTCCTTTCGACAAAGGAACTAGGTTTGAATGAAACAATAGTGAAATATTTATTGAATTTGAAATAAAAGTATGCTTGAAGTTTGGACCTATTTGTCTGATATTTCGGTTTTCGGTAGACTACGTTGATTTTTAACATCATCCCAAACCATCATAGTTTGTGGGATTTTACTTCAGGGATATTTGAGGCCATCTGTATCTCATTTTAACAATTATGTAGGTATTTATTTTTAGCAAACTTATGACTAGATTTTGAGTGGTTCTGCATCAGTATACACGCACCTACACTTGGATCTCATCCGATCCCGCATTTAAGGATTCCCAGTTCACACTTCCCCCCAACTAAAACGGCTCTCATAATTACTACATCTTTCAGGATTCGTCTAATTCAGTGGTCCATGCCACTGGTGGGGTTCCTTTAAATCCTCACAATTGACATAATACATAAATATAAAATATTTCCCCCGACTGCAGTTTCCAGTTTGAATATTTTGTCGAAATGAAATTCTTCATATTTCAGGTAGTTTTACCTCTGTACAATTTTACCGCGGCCCATCCAGAAGGGTATTGTAATTAATTCCACATATTTGTCGGAACTTGTGAAAACTAAGCTCTTATGACAAAGCAGAATAATGCGAGAATAATTTTATTAATCACGACCGCAGCGCAGTGAGTCAAGTTTTCATTAATATGACTATTGTCCCAACCGACAGAGTGACACTGCATTGGTTTCCTTAGGAAACTTTCCTATAGACAAGTGTCCCTGCATATGATTATAAAGTAAGTATTTTGGTATCATGTTCAAATTCTGTAATTTCCAACAGTTGTTAGTCATGATGCGGACTATGGAAGGATATTTTTACATGCCAATTACCAATGGAATGAAGCCATTTAAAATGGTAATTTACATGGGTGAAAACAGCGTAAATTTTAATTCCTATTCCGAAGGATTTTTTTAGCATGGAAATTGCTGTTCACATGTAAGGATGGCGCAATTGGGAAGATTGTTGTTGGGTTGTTGAATTGTAAAACAAGACTATTTAAGAATAAAACGCGAATAAGTAAAACCGATTAGCAGTGCTACCATGACCTTTGTGTCATTTCATATGAGCAGGAGAGCCACAAGTTGATAAACGCACAGATCCTACAACTCCAGAACCAGACGAGCCAGCCCCTGTGGTTTCAGGTGTGCCATGCGAGTAGAAGGGGAACTTTATATTCTACATTTGCAACCAAAAGGAAAACTATTTAACTTAATAATTTTTGTCCATATTATTATCCATGCAAAATACGAAAGACGGCGGAAATGAAAAGGAATGCTTTTAGTTGGATTCAATAGTCAATGTGAGCAATTAAGCACATATTAAGATTGCTACGAGCAGCATCCAAGTTGATGGAAAGCAAGATAACTCTATACTTGGAGAGTTGCTGCAACGAATATATTTGTTTTTCAATAACAATTGACACACATGTGCTAAATTAAAATGCGGAAGTTCGTATACAAATCACAGTTCAGCTCTACAAAAGTTCGTGGCGGCTTCTTCTCGCAACAGCTTACAGTAATGCGTATCTGTATAGCCAATATAAAATCAAACCAAAGCTAATACATATAAAGGACGGTCATTAATTACCATTGCTGCTATAAGTCACGTCGCCTGGTAAGTTTTTTAAATGAGGATTGAAAAAATTGAGCTCACATGTATATTTGCCTCGATTCTGCTTGCACCGCCCTGAATTTCATTTGCACACACACTCGTATTCGTTTGCCCACCCTCACTTTCCAGCAGGAGTAAAAACCAAAGGTTTCTGTATCGTGGGGCCTTCAAAAAGCCTCACACATTTGAAGGCTCCAAGTGCCCAACTTCTTTTATCATTTTTGCCTCTCCAGATTTTTCAACTTGACCAGTTTTCAAGATGTGCTTAGTTTCAACGCCGTTTCAAATAAAACAACGTAGAAGTTATAGTTAGCATGAGTTTGGTTACACTCTAATACAAAATTAGGTTTACATGGTATGATATGTATGTATATGATATGATGATATGTATTATATGTATGTATTAGACATGGTATGAATAAGCCAATACTTGATTTTATTACGAAGCCAAGAACATCTCCGGTAAAATAGACAAGTGCGAACTGAGTATCAATGATTACAATTTGGTTTATGTAGTCTTAATGAGTGATGACAATGCATTTTTGAGTCGGATCTTCATAAGATTAACTTTTGGTTAATTCTATTTTTCCATTCATTTACTGGTGCAACATTGGACCTTCTCATGATGCTCTATATTGCTTATTAAGGCTATTCTTATTGCTGTTATGATCAAGGCAATAAGATAATTTTGGGATCATCTTACCACATGTATGTTCATCATATTTATCATTTACGTATGTTGGTCTCTACCATGTTCATTGATATGTTCAAATTGAGAGAAAAACATCCGAATGACATATGCAGAAGCGAATCATTCACTGTCAACAACAATGTCAGTAAACTGTGGGAAATCTACGAAGACATCATGACAGTGTACGCCTTTTGGACTGAAGCTACCCAGAAGAGAAACAACCGAGATTAATGACACAAAACATTGCAATTAGTGATAATATTAATAATTTTTATTCATCATCTTCAGACTCAAAGTCGGAGGTCCTAATTTTTATAAATCTGTAAGTAAACTTAAGCACAATTTGTGCAAATAATCATCAAATTTAAGTACAACTACACTTGGTGTGATACTTCCGAAAGCAAATAAACTTGCAAAGAGGCTTTTTACATTTATCGCATTGTACAACCATGCAATGTAGGCTTTTCTTGGAGGTACAGTACACACAATTGATGCTCCTATGATAATTGCCCTTCTTGTTTAAATGAGATTTACGTGCGATAGGAATTTTGTTAAATGTTGTTGTTTGCCGTACTTGAAACAAAATATTTAGTGACCTCCATTACATCGTTTCAGCGTGCGATAATTTATTGTTTCAACATTTATTGTGTTTTTCAGAAATCATCCATACTGACTTATGACAGCTACATAGTAACTAGTTGAAGGAAGCGTGAGGATTGTTGTTTGAACTCGAACCAACGAACCAATTGTTTCATACGTTCATGGGATTATGTAGAAGCATTGTGTAAAGAGAAAGGAATTTATCTCAAAATAACAACTCAAACGTTCTCAGGAACGAAACCAAAAACAGAATATAAAGATGGCAAGGAGCATGTATATGAATTTCTTAATAAGGTAGTATTGTAACATGGTCCTATTATTTTTAGCATATCATCTGTAAATACCATCAACAGCGGACAAACGTTTACTAAATATTCCACGTACAGATTTCCTCCCCAGATATTTTCCAATTGGTCTTCAACTTTGGTAAATATTAACGAGCAGGCCGACAGTAAGAAAAACTAGACTGTAGGAACAATACAGACAAACGTTTCAACGTGCCTTCAAACTCTCTTATATGTGCTATATGTTCTTTAGGTGTTATAGGTGTTAAAGGGTTCTATAGTTCAGGGAAGAGCGTATCAAAGGGGAGCTACTATTTGTTCCAAGGTAGTACAATAGGTATAGTTCTAGGCAATAGGGCTAGGATGAAGGTTGGGCTGGAGGTAAAAAGAGGTTTGAGTATGTGAGTTAGTAGAAACTAATGACGATGGCCAGTAATAAAATGGTGGAGATTTTAGGAGGAGTCTCGTCTTGTGTTTGCTTAACACACTCTATATATGTACATGTATCAGCAGAAAATGTTGAGAAAGATGAAAACAACTGAAAACTTTTTTCTCTCTCTCTCAGGTCAATAACTTACTATCTGAAACTTATATTCCATCCCTCCCACGTCTGTTGTCTTTCCAAGTAATTGTGTAAAATAAATGATTTTAAACAGCCAAATAAATAGAAACAGAAATCATTATTATTATGTAATACATACTAGTAATGGCAAGCTCCAAGTGAACATTATGTACAACTTGATATATCATATTATAATGCGGTAATTATTAGTTGATTACAAATCGTTGTATACAATTATTTTGCGCATTATTTCATTTTTTTCTTCAAATTTTATAGCAGCACACACTTTGCAAAAATTAGTGTAATAAGTAGCGCTATGCAATAGCAAATATTTTAAGGAAAAAATATACGAGGACAACTTTTGTACTTTCATTTAAGTTCATAACTCTAAACATAGTTTGAAAGGAATCCATTGAAAAAGGCAGGAATTTTTCACGCCCAAATGGTTTCTGCGACAAGAAAAATAACTTGTTCTTCCGAACCTTAATGTTTATATCGGGTTCTTTTTCAAAGAACTTCTCTTGCTGTTCGCACATATTTATTTTGTAAGCTTAGTAAAATCTTCAAATATTTCATTTCTATACCAAAGAGCCCCAGAAAAGATAATGAGTATTTCTGAGAAGCATCTTGTTTTCTTCTTCAAAGATCACGTATTGACCAACCCACCAACCAATACGCTACAAGCAACACAAAATATCAAATGATAGTTATAGTATGATACAGCTACATGGAATTCCAACACTGGATAATAATTATATGTAAAAACCTAAAGGACCCTACCCCTTTAGGATCGTATAGCTAGGCTTCCTTCCATATATTATCTTTGAACAACTCCATTGTAAACCGTTGGTCAGTCATTTCACTCGGTGTGAACAACAAGTACTCCACGCCACTCCAAAGACAATAAAAGCAAGAGACGCGTCTCTCCAAGATCCAGTGGATGAAACCATTCTGTCGTCGTTCCATGTGCGTTGTGATTCCTCAAGAATTCAGAAACCTGGGCAGTCTCCTTTGCGTAAATCGAAGCTAAAATCTTTTCCAATCTGACATTTAGTATTTCCGTCCATTCAGTGGTTAACATATTGGTGGCATTAGTTCATAACACAAATGAACATGGCTATGAATATCCTTCGCATGGGTCTCATATTCGCTATTGTAAGTTTTTTAATGAGAGTTTGTTCGTTCAGTTAACTTTTTTTAAATTCTTTTTTTTTAAATAGTACATGTGTAATTAATCTTTTTTATTATGCTTGATGGCGACATTCAAGGGCGTGTATTTATGTTCTGTAAGCGTGCACTCGGCAAGGATGGAAAACAAGGCAACGGGGTTCAGGGTACGTCGAGATTTATTTTGTCGTTAGCTTTTTCCCTTTAGCTTTAAAAAATTACTGTGACAATTTTTATGAAGAGTAAATCCAAAGGGTACATGTAAGCCTCAGACATAATACTGTCGAAATAGGGTGAAATGAGTAAATTCAGTGGTTACAACAGGGTCGAAATTTGGTTGTGTCAATTTTGGAGTTCCGGTAAATATTTTAGCGAAAATATCATTGATTCAAAAACCCAGCTTCACCCTCTGGATTTAATCTGTTAGAACCAATAAATAATTATTAAGTTTTTTATAGAAATAATTTGATTCCGTGGTGTAGTATTGAATCAACTTGGCTGACCACCTTTAATTCACTAGATGTGATCATGTATTTATTTGATAATTTCACAGGCCTGTGAAGGGGACGGCAATTGTCTTCAGGATGAATACTGTCGCTTGAGTACTTACAACCAGGCCGGGGTCTGTACAACTTGTACAGATTGCCCTCGTCTCCACAAGCGGGTTGCGAAATATCGTTGTGCACATTCCCACAGGGAGTGCGGTTGCTGCCTTAAAGGGCAAGTGCTT